>JBBPFP011024491.1:0-26002 GCA_037974795.1 Kaempferia galanga | reverse complement strand
TCAATGTTAGTCTGGCAAAATGCAAACACCTAAAAAAAAGGGTTACAGAAGGGATGCTGGAAGAAGAATCCTACCACAAATGAAGCCTGATCACCGACCGGAGTGATTGAAGACGGGTTCAAGCTTGGACGAGAGACACAGCGGGCATGACTAGTCTCTCTCGGGAGGGTTTTTAGTAGTTTGTCACTATCTTCTTGGTTTACACACAATAAACTAGGTGTTTGGTGCACGCCCTGCCAGAGGGACAAAAAATCTTAGAGAATTGAACCTCCCCTTCTTATCCAAAGGAGTTCCACTATAAAGCAACGTCACAAAATCCTATCCAATTAAAATACAGTTTTTTTTTTCTACCGAATAACGTAGTTAAATTTTTAAAATTATCAAATCATATGTTATAATTTTGAAATTATCAAATTACATGTCGACTTTTATGTCTACCTCTCTTATTTTTCCTAGTTAAGTATTTTTTAAAAAAATTAATTTTGACCTTAATAGTAGAGTATTTTTATAATTAAAAGAAATAGATAAATACATAGAAATTAATTTCGTGTACTTCTAAGGCTTCTAAATTCAGTAAACTAAACGCTAATTAAAATAACTTCTTATGACGGGAGGCTATCTCCACGATGAATTGGAATGGTAACTGATTTCCAGGTAGTCTCATTGTCCGACAGTTTTAAACTCAGACACACAATTCCAATCCTTGCACTCCGACCAGGGGAAGGCATTTAACCAGTTTGAACCAAGCATAAATATAACCTGGGGCATATTTCCCGACGAGTTTGCCAAATCTGTAAACTGGCAACCTGAGAGAGTTAATGACATTCCAAATTACTTACTTCTTGAACAAGTTGATGACAAATATTGCTCATTTGAAACACTAATGCCCTCAGATTGAACCAGAATTTCTTTACTGATCTAGTTGACGCAGTCTTCTGGCAGATTCTTCCTTAGTCAAGGGTGTGCATTTGGAAACCCTGATAACAAACCCTTTTTAACTTTAAAGCCTCGGTTAGATTTGGTTAAAGCCCTAAAGTAGCTCTATGCTTAGCCATTACATTACATACAATTTACAAATTAGCTTTTGTCCACTATTTTGTAGCATTTTCTGCTTGTAACTGGGGGGAATCATGATGTGCCTGTTGCTGCGGAAGAATATAACATGAGCAGAGAGAAATAAATCCCCAGGGATTGCTGACAACATACTTTATGCGGCTACATCTTCGTCTTGCCTCGCCTCACCGAGTCAATTTCTCGCAACTTTGACGATAACGTTGCAGCAGGTTGAGGCATGGGCACACCAACTGATTCAGGAATGTCCAGGTCAACTTTTGCTGATGGACCAGAGTTCACTCTTCTTGCGGCAAGTTCATGTGGTTGCTGAACAGTGAATCTTACCCTTTCAATCTGCATCACAAAGACAAGACCATATCAATCTACGGACACAGGAAAAAAAAAAGTAGCTTGATTGCAAGAAGAAAACTTATAAAATCTGCATAATCAGTCTTTAGGACTAATCCATTCAAAAATCATCAGATTAAACTCGCTTAGAATAACAGGACCTAATCACTTGCTAAAAAAGTTCCGCCCTTTAATTTTTAGATCCATGTATCTTGTATTCCTTGCAGCACCATCAACAACTAATATAACACAGAACTATAAAAAATATGGTTTGAACTACTAGGATTGCCATTGTGGAATCTGAAATTTCATATAATTTTGCTAGTTTTTCCTTGATGCTTTGCTTCATCCATGCATAGCTAAATTATCAAAAGTAGGATAATGAACAGGTTAACAATATTGGTGACATTTTCCAAAACCAGTAGGTCCTTTATAACAACTCTATAACCATTTCCCTAAAATAGATACTCTAATATATACTTCGCATTAACAGCCTAGCAAGCTGAACAATGATACATTCCAAATATTATAATTGCCCTTTCAATACTCGAATGGATATGAACTTGTAGTAAGGAAGGCAAAGAGATATACTACATTTAGATTAGAAAATGGTGATCAATTGTTTCTTTTTACACAACATGTAACTACAAGAACTACCACAACAATAGCATTATAACATGAATTTCATAACAATAAAAAAAGGCTTACAAATAGATTTTGCATACCAGGTCCTGGTGATGAAGGTGGGAAAGAGCATCAGATAACCTCTTTTGCAAGTCATCTTCCTTTTTTCTTTCATATTCTGAGTTCTCCATTTCATTTCCCCTCTCTCCAATTTCTCGGTACAATGCTGCAATAATTATTCAATAGATTTACTCTTATAATACACGCATCGTTTCTAAACTATATATATATCTAAACGTGTAGACTTAAAAACCCATGCCCATAGAAGCTGCAGCACTAAGTAAACAGATCTTATTCTGATAAATTGTGGAGAGACAAACTATATCACCTGCATACCTGTCAAGACAGAAAGTACCCATATCTGGGTTGGAATATCATAAAGTGTCTTTGCAAGTGTCAATGATGACTTCAATATCTCCCTAGCTTGAACAGTGTCATGTAGCTGAAGGGCTAAAGTACCTAAGATGGTCAAGTACTGAGATACGAGTTGAATATTACCCAATTGTTGGTGTGCGATTTTCAACCCACTGGCGAGTCGGATTCTATAAAACATACATGCATGATTATCTGAGAAATGAATATTAGACATTTAAGAATACATCACTGGAACTGGAAGCACAAAATGTGAAGAATGAAGAACAAGACCATGGGACTTAGACACAGCACCAAATAACTAATTTAATTCAAGCTTAGCTTAACAATTTATTCTTGTGTGAAATGACAAAAGTGAAAAATAGTGGCAAGGTTCACAAATTTACATATTCTACAAATCATAATGCAACAATGTGTTACTAATTATTTCCAATTGAAAGAAACTTTTCCAGGAAGAGTACATTGAAGTGGCAAATATTAAGCTAAATTGTTATAGCTCCAGGATAAAAACATAATTTTGTTAGTGAAGATTATAGCAAGCACAATTAATGTTAAGAAAACACCAAAGTATTAGAAACTAGGATGATTTAGATTTAAAGTTAGCTGATTTGATCTATTTTAGTTCTATTTGTTAAGTATTAGAAACATAGATGTCTTGTTCTTCAATATGTGATATATGCAACAAATACGTTTTTCTGTTATGAAGACCAATCCATGCTTGACATAGAGGTGGTTTGTTGGCCCATTTGTACAAGACCCACAGATTGTGATATTGCAGAGAAAAATAAAGAACTCTGCCTGATTTAAACATTATGTATATTTTTTCTAAGGTTGTAAATAATATTTTCGTGACCGCCAGCATGGGCTAAACATATCATTCGGTCATCCAACAGGGACATGAAACAAGTCAGGACGGCACAGCCGGACAGAATTTTCTTGCAATGCTTCTGGGAGCAATATGAGGCTTCCATGAAGGCTAGGGTTTCACTTTTCCATGATGAAGTTTGTCATGCAATAAGACCTCATGACATGGCTCAAAGGGGTGGGATTTCAACCTACCAGAACTTCCACAATGAGACAAGGGATCTTCCCAGTTCCGCCTCTTATCCTCTTTCACAATTGGTCATATCTCAATATCACAAACAGATAAGAAATCTTTATTTGGTAAAACAGATACATAACTCTCCTGCCATTTGAAGTATAAATAGTGAGTCTATATCAGTTGTTTTAAAGCTCCACAATAATGTACCATAATATACTGAGTACCGACTTCTCTAACAACTCCTAAAACTGCTTGTATAGAGATAGTGATATATCATCATGTTAGACATGGAAAACATGGCAAGCAGATGCAGCTAGACAAATGGGAGGAAATTCAAAAATGTCAAGACAAATAACAGAAGCAGTGGATTCACTTATCAAAATTAAAGACTTAGATGTCTCAGCCTTTCATTATCGTCCATGGAAAATATAGGTTTCTACTTTCTACCTAACCCAACCCATTAATTCCTGAGATCATATTGAGCTTTCAAAGTAAAATCCAGATCCAGAGAGAGACAAATTAGAGCAAGACAGTTTGAAAAGGTAATTCAAATAGAGATTCTAGTAAAATTCCAGTTTGTTTTCCTATTAATTAATTTCACCAGCAACATATACATTTAGGAAGAATTGATTCTTCCTCAAGATATATTAAGCATGCAACATAGCTTCTACCATGAAGCTGAAAAAAAGAATCATAAGAGGGATGGTTAAACAGCAAATACACTTTCATCACAAGATTGCAGTTTAGGCAACAGAAATTAAACGATGAATAATTTCTGAAAGAAAAAAATCCATCTAATGAGATTTGATGGGAAACTACCACTCCCGAACGGGATTTGATTATCTTTAAGCAAAACACTGGAAAACAAAAACCACAAATTTCCAAATGAAGTGCCATATCAGGTAAACAATGAGTTAATACCGTGCCTCTTGTAGATTATGTTGCCTCATCAGAAGAAGGCCGTAAACAAAGATAATACATGTTTTTTCTCGTACACCAACAAATGAATCCATGATTCTGAATACTGGCCCTACCAAATCGAGAGCCTAAATAGACACAAAAAAAAAAAAAAAAAAAGCTCACAAAGTCAAACAAAACACCAGAGAAATAGTACCCAAATTCATGAAAAGTGTACCTTCGAAGATGATTCAGCGTCCCCTATACAAATATAGGAGACGGCTGCATAAACTTGGCACACTGATTGCACAGATCTGCTTTCAGTGAGCTAGAAAATAATAAAGAATTTGCAATTAAACCAAAATACACCACCAATCCCAACTCAGTATTATTAATTAGAACAGTTGAAACACATGAGTAGCAATCAAATTAGAGCCAAACCTTTGTAGCTTCAACAAAATGAAAAACTGCCTCATGGAAGCAACCAACAGAGTGAGAATAATGCCCTCTTAACATCTCAATAGTGCTTTCACATCCTTGAAGGATTGTCGGGAAACGGATAAACCAATTCTTCATTTGCACTAAGGCCTATAATCACAAGATAAAATTAAGTTAGAGCATATAGAATCTAAGAATCAAAGAGAGTACTAAAGATCCTATTGGGTCCATTTCCTTCATATGCCTAAAAGTTTATCTTAGCGTCAGTTCAATAACACCCCCACACAAATTGCAATAATCACTTCAGAGGAAATTTACTTATAAAAAATATACAGTTAGGAAATCTAAAAATGTGGATGCTCAACATGTTGGGAGATTACTAGGATTAACTATTTACTGCATGTAAATATTTAGGGATACTAGGGCAAGTTTAAAGAGACCCAGATGCATTAGTTTACAGTAATTATAGAAGTGGTACGAGCACCGGATGACCTTAAAGCACACACTATTAGAAACAGCAAAAGAATCCAATTAACCAACAAGAAGTAGGCAATTCCCTTGAAAGCAGAGGAAGTAATCATCTAGATTACATACCTCTAGAATACACTTTAAAGTTCACAGCTCAGATTCATTTAATGAAGCAAATGGTCCTTAATTGACATTTTCCATTAGAAACGCAATGCAATAGTAGACAATATCTGTTAGTAAAGTGCAAACCTACATCCTTTCTTACCATCAACCTATTGAACCAACAAGACCAGAAAAACTACGTGGGAAGAGAGTTCTCTCTCTTCGCTTCACTGGTTCCCTTTGAGATAATGATATTGTTTCTTCACCTCTTGCCTTACCCTTGGGGGAGCTACGGTCAGTCAGGTTGTGCAAACACCTTAGTTGGTTGCCTCAAACAGTAACCATGACCAGATTGGATCACATTAAAACAACTACAATTACTTAAAAAAATTACTCAGTCAGCTTACATTAACATAATCTTTAAGAGCAAACCATAGGTTTCCCATACCCCTCCAGACGGTAAAGAGAGAGAGCCCTCATCTACAACATTTTCTTTCTACTCCTCTAATACTTCTATTCATGGTTTAAAATTTTAACTTGAGTTTGACTGGAATGGTATGGTTTCGGTACTTTATCATGCCGTGCCGATATAATTTCGGTAATTTTTAAAATTTTAAATATAAGTGTATATTAATTTTATTAATATTTGCTTATTAAACATGCTCACTACTGATGTTATATTTTGAGGTGTTGAGTTCATATTTTAATATTTTCTTATAAGATAATGCTTATTAAATTTTTGTAAAAAATATTTTAAAAAATAAGTTTAATGGATCTATTCATTGAATATTTATCATAGTTTTAACGGACAACCTAATGCAGTCCTCCTCCTTTATTCGGGCTTGGGATCAGCGATGACCAGTCGTCATGGGCGGAGTTTATTTTAAAAACTAAATAATTCTAAAAATTCAAACTAAATCTAAAATTATATAATCTTTTAAAAAACTCGAAGATAATTATAAAATTATTTGAAGGTCTTAAATTATTTTTTGAATGTATTTATAAATTTTAAATTTTTAAAAATTTATTTAAAATGTTTAAGAAATATATTTTGGAAAAAATTTAGATTATTTTAAATTTACATTCAAATTTTAATATATATTAAAAATTTAAATTATTTTATAAAATAGTTTATTAATTTTTTAAATATTTTATAATTATGATATATAATTAATAGTTTATTTATAATAAAAATATTTTTTTAAAAGAAAAATTTTAATAAAAAAAATTGCGGTTGCCACCACCCCGCGAGAGGCAGATTCATGTGTTATATCTTTAACAGCAAGGTACAAACCAAGCAACCGGAAGCAAATTGTCTTTCCAATTAAACATGCATCTCATTTATAAATTGGGTCGAGATGGAAATTGTAAGATAAGCTCAACTAAATTTTTTACTTATCTCCTAGATAATCTTGAAATTTATAAAAATCTATACATCAAATTAGTGAAAAAGCATACCTCTATGTTCCCCATCTTAGCCATTACATATTGTGATGTACTACTTCCAACATCAAATTCATCTTCTTTTATAGGGATGTGGAACAAGAGAATGCCTTAAAGATATGTATATGTCTACGGAGGCGCTTGGTTCGTGGAAGGGAATAGGAATAGGAATGAGAATGATTGCAAATAATAAGGGCTTCAATCCAATTCCCATTCCTCCCATTTTGCTCAGTAATGGCTCATTTCCATGTTTGGGGGATTAAATCAGTGGGACCTACCACCAATTTCCCAAACAAACTACCAACTTTCAATCCCTTTCCCTTTCTCATTCCCCACTCCAATTCCATCCAACCAAGCACCTCCTAAAAGATTGGTTGGATGCAGAGAAATACACACAAGATCAAGGCAAGATATTTATTAGACTTAGTCTGATGAAGGCAGTCTTCGTGATATAGCAAGAACAAGTTGAACATCACTTGCCCGACATCCGTATGACATAATTGTGATACGATAAGTATAAGGTATGTAAAAGTAAGTTAATCTTAATACTTCCAAAGGAAGGTATGTAGGTAGTCTATGTGAAAACTGAAAAGCTAGGTTCAAACCATAAACATAAACATTTTCCACAAATTTAAGATATATTATTCATGTATTAGTGTTGTATCAAATTATTCATACTGTACCAAAATGAAGATGTATCATTCCGATAAATTATCAAAATTTGATATTATTTCGCACATTTTGGAACAAACAAGGTATCTTCTTCTTCTTCTTTCTCCTTCCACCTCTAATTCTCCAACCGACACCAAACAACGGAAAGTCAAAACACTATGTTTCAGGCAAAAATTGAACCTCCAATATGGCTTGAGATTTTGAACCATGTTTAGGGTATAATACTATAATCCCAATCAAGTTATCTTTCAGATACCTTTTCTATTTACACTTTGCATAAATTCACAAGTGAGATGCTAAAGATGTAAACTCTAAATTAATTGGTGCAAATCAAACAAAATTAAACCATATTCATAAAGACAAGATAAAGCTTACTGATCGAAACAATGAACCTGCAAGATTGCAAGAAAACTATGAAATTCTGCTGATAAGGCTACCTCCCTTACAGTACTTTTTTTAAGATAATGTCTACTGCAACAAAGGAAAGTAGTAGGGTACAGCTAAACTTGTAACATCTTTTTAGTGGAAATAAATGAAATAGGACTCATTTATCATGTTTTCGCTGACTCAATATAATTAAGGACATCGTAGTAACCACCAATGAAAGAGTCATGTCGTTGATTCCAATTTTCGTCATCACGTAGATATAGCATAAAGCAAATATTACCATTTACCAGAACTCATAGGAACACAAAATCTTATAGAACTCTAGCATAATGGTTCAGAGGTTCTGCCTCTTGAGCATCAACATACACAAGCCTAAGAAATGAGTTAACACTGAACCTAAACATTTTGCAACAAAAGAAAGTAGCGTATGGATAAACTTGTTACATTTTTTGGTGGAAGTAAACAAAATCGGTCTTATTTATCATGTTTTCACTGACTCAATATAATTAAGGACATTGTAATAACTACCAATGAAATAGTCATGTCACGGACTTCAATTTTCGTCCTCTCTTAGATATAGCATAAATTGAATGGAAATGGAAGTATATATTACCATTTACCAGAACTCATAGGAGCACATTATATAGAGCATTGGTACCAAAAAAAAAAATCAGGCAGAAGTTCAGTGGTTCTACCTCTTGAGCATCAACAAACTCTGACCGAGTAAGTTCTACAGCTACTTTATTCTCCAAGAACTGCATGAGAAGCACCAAATAAACCCCAGCCATCCAAATTGCCGAGTGCTGCAAATCCACCTCTGAGCATAAAGGAAACATCACCTCACCCCAACAATCATTGCAAAAAGTTACAACTCCAACAAAAATCAGAGAATTAGTTACATTGAGAAGACAGACTTAATTTCCCAAATCATGAATAAGATAAACCACGAACAATCATCTAAAGAGCATACACAATTGAATGTACTTACATAGAAGGGCATAATTATGTGAATACCATAAAAGAACCAGAAGTTCTCAGCATGAACTAGAATAAAATCAATGCTTGGAAATGGGTACTTAAACTCTGATAAAGTTTGGGGGAAGGAACATTTTATTGAATGCTATCTACAGAAAATACCCATTACATAGTATCTATAGGATATATCTAAAATCCTTAACCTAGACATGCCTCATAATGCATAGTAACTTCGACACACCACCTTAAGCTTGAGCAAAGACACAATCCATGTCCAGCGTATTTCATACACTAGAAAAGTTCTTGCAAGAAACGCATAAACTAAGGCAAGACTATGATGAAAACAATGACACAATACTTGTACATAGAAGTTGATTCCTTCAACCTTGATAAGCACATCAACAAAGAGAGGGTGGACAAAGATCAAAGACAAGTCTCTCAAGTGGGTTGTTTTCATTGAAGCGCATGCAGCGACAGTGCATGCAGAAACACATGGTAGTTTGAAGAGAAGCAAAGCATTCTCAAGGCAATTAAGGGGATAAAGGAAGACATAGGAACATGTGTCTCAGTCACATAATCTACCACCCTGGCTGGCACAGATAAGATATTTCTGTAAACGAACCATGTTCCCTACTAGAGAATTTATCACAGTAGCAAAGCGAGGGCTCAATATTGCACGTGGAGAAATTTTGCAAAGAAGAGAGATCCAGTTCTTTAAAGACACATGGGAGATATCACGGTCACAAAGAACGGGACAAGAAAATCAGTAGATTGTGAGCTATGAAAAAGGAGACAGTGTGACTCAAGATACAGGCCATGGATGGAATAAAGAAGTAGCCAGTACAAAGGATTGTCACCGAAGAGATAAAGGGCAGCAACTACTTGCAGATGATCTTGTGGTCTTAGAAGCCATGTGCTTGCACTCTTCATGGTGGTGAAGACCTGATAGGAAAAGAGGTCCTTGTGTGCAGTCCACAAAAATCAGGAAAGATAAAGAGATCAAGCCTCTTTAATGATGATGAACTGACATGGTTGGAGGAAAATAAGACAATAAACAAGCAGAAGACAAGGACGAGGGAGCTTATTGCCCTCATATTACACTCGGAAACCTCCCTATTTGGGATTATTTGAGAGATAAACCTTAAAGAGGGGCTCTTGTACCATGTTAAATTTTGTGAAACTGGGATTGAACCACTACTAGAAAAAAGTAGAAAGAGGCAGAACGACTCAGATTCTGTACAAAATACATCACCATGAGGTTAAGATTGAAAACCACGATAGTTATCACATTTCATGAGACTCATATCTCTCTAAATTACAAAACCATTCTTCGCAGTTCTTCACAGGTTTATTGATGAAAACCAAAACCTAACACCATTTAAGATGACTAGTTATCCTAAAATGCAGAGTTTAGCTGATGATGCTATCCCAAATAGATGAATCATTTTCCCTATAATTGCAACACCCAATCCAGCCTGGGTTGCACCTTAACTCTTCAATAGTAATGCAGGAGAAAAATCTACAATATGACTTGTAATTGCATATGTCATTGTATGAATGAATTGAATAATAGTATAATACTATAATATACTAACTAAAGTAAAGTTTATGTGAAACTGAAAGAGAAGATTAAGCTATAAGAAAAATAGCATTATATAACAAATACTCAATTGGAATAAATAATCAACCATGCATTTGATGCTTCCTAAAAGCAAAAAAGGGACAAATCTAACAACAAAATACACATACCTCTTGAGCCATCGGCAATTCCCAATTTCTCGAGTTCCTCTGGACATTAGTACAGATTTCAATATGTTAATAAAAAATATTAAAATGAAAGAAACAACTTTCTTTTTTTCCTCAACACCATCAATGAAAATTTTGAATATATATTAAATGATTACGGTAACAAGAAAAACAGTAAATTAGTTTGCTATTTTGGCATCTAGGACCCTAGAGTAAGAGAATGCAAGAGACTACTGAAATAAACAGCATATAGATGGTTGATACTTGAGTGTTACATATGTAGATTAACCAAACTATGTCACTCAAACCCAATGCTTACCATAAATTAGCTCCAATCCAGACTGTATCCTCCTTCCACACTCCTTAAATACTCCTTTTGGGCGATTCAACATGACAACCATTAGATCCACCAACGCAAAAACAGCAGCTCTCGGAAGCCACTCCCCATCCATAGGTGGAGGCGCCAACAGCAACTTCTCCTCCATATCCAACAACCTCCTAGTTGAATCCTCGCCAGTAGCTTCTCTCAATTGTTCTTGAATCTGGCCCTGCTTCTCCAACAGAGCCAATCTATCTTTCTTTTGCAAATTGGAACGGGAGAGCATGCCATTCACAGAATTAAGGTCTTGGACTAATTCTTTAATATATTGAACCTTCTGGTGCTCGTTCTTCATGGCAGCATCAAGTTTTTCAACGTGTTGAGCTGCCGCCTTGTAGTCGCATATCCTCAGTAAATAAAACGTTTGGAGCAACTCGTTGTAGAAAAACAGGCCAATGTGGTGCTGTCTCTGAAGCAACAGGAGTAGCAAAAATATCAGGAAGGAAAAAAATGCCTTGCCTGAATCTGAGGGAAAAAAAAGGCGGATGTGAAACCTGATCGAAAGGGATGGATTCCCAGAGCTCAAGGCACTGGCGAACATTAGCCTCAACTGACTGAGAGTCTTCCCAGTGAAGGAGATGCACGTGGAGAGAAGAGGCGGCAAAGAAGAGCTGAAGCTCGGAACTGCCTAGCTCAGTCGCCGCAGCAAGACCAGAGGCCAGAGTGGAGAGTGCACCTGGGTAATCCCCATCGATAGCAAGGTTAGAAGCGAGCTGGGAATGGAAGTTGGCTGACCAGAGCAGAGTGTCAGTCGCAGGGAGGGCGGCGGCGCCGCGGCCATCAGCGGAGGAGGAGAGCAGGTCGAGGGCACGGAGGATGATATGCTTCTGAGCCGGGATGGCGCCGACGAGGTGGTAGCATCGACCAAGCAGGGAGTGCGCGCTGAGCTTGAGGTGGAGGGAAGCAGAGGGAGCCGAGGAGAGGAGGAGGAGTCCGCGCTCGAGGTGGGCTTTGGCGTGGTTGAGATTGTAGGAGCGATTGAAGAGGAGGTAAGCGAGACGAAGCCGGGTGCGGATCTCGACGAGGGGGAGGAGGGATGCGTCCGACTGGAGGAGGGCCTCCAGGCATTTGACGGCGGCGCCGTAGTCGCGGCGGAGCTCCGCCTCCTCCGCCAGCGACCACAGGCCCTCCACGACGGCTTCCATCGGCGGAGCTCCGGCGAGGGCCGAGCTGCGGTGGTTAGGGTTCGCACGGCAGTACTCAAGTCTGGCTGAGGGAGTCGAAGATCGAGAGAAGGGCTGGCCGGTCAGAACACTAAAGAGCGGAAGTCAAAGGGCGATTCTAATTAAAAATATCTGATTTTTTTCAAAATTTTCCCATTTCCCAGTTATTTAATAAAAACAATTTCCAAGGCTATTACTACTTTTATCTATTTTAAGAAAATTGTTACAAATTTCTAAAATTACTAAATCTATTAAAAATTTTGTACAGGCACTAATTAAGTCGACTAGAATATAAATGATCTAAAAATCCAAATAAACACATTTTAGTTAGTGCAATAACTACTGAATTTAATGTCTCCCTTATATTTTAGTCATTATTCCAAGTGCTACTAGTCATCCGTGATTTACCTCTTCCGTGTTGACCCTGGAACGGATTGACAGGGGCACTGGGAGTGAGCGAAGTCGTCTTTTACCACCAATAACTACTGAATTTAGATAGTCAAAGTGATTCAACAGCCTCAAGCTCTTTCACAATATAGACAGTGTTTTTGAAATTCAAACTTATGATTATAAAGTCAATAATAAAATTATTATTGACTGCCCTTCGATGTGAACCGCCGTGAACTACTCAAAATGTTTTAACTTTTGCAATAAACTCGATAAGAAATAGGCAAATAGGTTGGCCATTGAGCATGTCTATCAATTCAATAAGGAACCAGCAACTGATGCTTGCTCATATACATTACACCATTCACAGTTTGAGCATCCAAACAAATGCCAGATAAAATAAATATTTTGTAGAATTTTTTCTTAGTTTATTTTATCTTTACTCTCTTTGGTTTTTTTAGGAAATGTCCGTTTAAATATGAGCTGATTTAGAATGTAGTTGATGTCTTCAATTATTTTTTTTTAATATATCCCGTTCTTCAAATCAACTGAGAGGTAATTGATTTGATCCTATGAAAATTTTTCACTGACTATTAGAATAAAATCCAAGAAGTATAGATGGATCATATCGAACAACCCGCATCATGAGAGATTCAAACACCGTACCTGTATGAATTTTAAACCCTCGTTACATGAGAACTCCTTCTATCTTTTACCATCACACCAAATGACTCGTTGAATATCATTCTAGTTTATATTCATGGTACGAGGATTTATACCATATAAAGATGAACATATATATTAGATGATATGTTTGCATGATGACATGAATTTTTAAAACAAGTCAGAGATCAATCAATCAAATTTAGTATAGTATCCAATAGAATTCAGTGCTTGGATTTTGCCAATGCCATTAATACTTCAATCTCATGTTGAGTTTGGGCAAGTCCGTTTGTCCCATGTGCTCATTAATGCGCGGGAGATGTTTGAAATGCAATATATAAATTGAGATTTTTCTAATAATTTAAACTTTTAAAGAAAATAATGTTGCATCCTCGCACAGGTCAATAGACATTCTGATGGGTGCCGCCTGAAGGTGTATTATATATATACCTAGCTGGCTTCGTCGAGAGACCATGAAGCCAACTCGACTCCGATGGAGTCGTCAATCAAGGAGCAATCGAGAAAAATCAGCCCATTGATATTATATCAGTGACCTCTGAAATAATCAGTAAATGGCAATGCACGATAAGCAATTTATATTATTTCATACCAGATTCAGCTGGTAATTGACACAGCATCAATCACCAGAATCCGCAGGGTCTAATTTGAAGCAAAGATCAAGAGAATTTACATCAGGAATACTTTGTATTTTCCTCTGAGCTCATATAGTTATCGTCATACATCATCCGGATCACTGCCACTGATACTAGTATCCTGAGTTAGCCAGTATCGACTTCCATCTGGACCCGTGAGCTTAAACCTGCCCCCACAATAAAATCTCATCTCACTTTGCACCCAATATGGATATAAAATCTACCACAGCAGCTGTACAAATGTTTAGCATGTATTCAATCTAAACTAGATGGAAAAATAGATAATAGAAACAGCACCTCTCCAGTACAATCTTCCCTTCTTTGTACTTCTGGGTCTTTTCATGAGCAACCTCCTGAGATAAAGTGATCGTTTACTAAACTGCCATGAAAGAAGGATGAAAATAGAGCACTAGTTCAAACAGTCTTACATATTTCCACCCAACGATGGAGCCACAACAAACACAGAAAACATCGCAAACAGTGTGCAGCCCTGATGTCATCATCCGCTCATCCTCAAGCCCAACAGATACATTCACACTGCAAAGAATATGAAATAGATGGGCCATAAACTAGCTGATGAATGATGTCAGCCTCCAAGGAACTTGAAGCATCATGTTCAAGTACAAGAGGTAAATTGATGTTATTTGGAAGCAAGACAGTATGATTCTAACAATAAATATATCCAACAGTTCCATCTGTTTGGTTTTAACCATTTTAGCTCCATGCTCATTGGATTATTAACCCATAAATACTCTTGTGCGAAAACTATTTCAAGGTATGTTTAGTATGGGCGAATTAGAAGGGGAGGAATGTAGTGGTCCTTTGACATTGTATTCCATTCCTGTGTGTTTCAGTTGTAATTTTGATAGAGGTGAAATGGAGTTGTCGTCCTTAGTTCAAATTGTGTATAATCCTGCAAGTATGCCTTAATTGCCAAGAAAACCACCTGTAAAGGACTGCAATCCAGTCTCAGGATGCAAGTAAATGCTAAAATGTTTTTGACCTATATAGAACTATTACCGTGATATGATTGATTGGTGTACAGAATACTAGCTATATTTAATAACTGATGTTGACGAAACTTGTTCTTTCAACTTCACTAATATGCTGATAACAGATGTTGGGAAATATGAAATGTTATTATGAATCATGGCTTGGATACCATGTTGTGCCAATGGGCATGGTCAGAGCAATTCACTAATGAGATGTGACACCAAGTGCAGCAAATGAATATGACTATCTGTTGACGAGAACACTAGCAAGAGGGTTCTCTGGTGCGAGATATGCTTCTTCTACTGTTAGTGATAGGGAATGTCATACGCTTGGGCTCGATGTGAAAGAGAGAGAGAGTTCTTAATCGAAAGAGGATGCACTCACTAAAATAAGACTTCATGCTAACTATAATGTTAGAAGATAACTCTCCAGGATCGGCAAGTACAGGATGGAGAAAACAAGCATATCTAGAAGAACAATGGATATAATAATTCAGCCACCTACTATATGTAGTACACTACGATGACAGAAGCCATCAAATAAAGGTTCGTAACATAAATCATTTTTGGTATATTTTTTAATCATGAATTATACAACAACAATGAATTATGTTTTTGGTACAAAAATTATAAATCAAGAAGATTCAAATACAACATAAACCAAACCTCATCCCACTAGCTGGGGTCGGCTAAAATTAAGAAGATTCAAATAAAATACAAAATACGTTTCAAAAACAGAATTCCACTACCTATGCAATAATTTGAATATTCAATAATACATATTTTGTTGATCCTGATTCAAACAAAAATATTATCTTATATTTATGACACGTACAAAATTGCTATCTTATGCTTATTAAAAAAATTTAAATAGTACAATTGTTGTATGCCCTCACCATCAATACAAATTTTTGATAGAATCAACACAATTGATTCTACTGTATAACATGCTATATAAAGAGAGGAATGAAAGACAACTTTGATACGATATGATTTCTACGTGGCCAATAATTTTACCCGTAGTGTTCTAATATGGATCAATGTGATAAGATTTATTTTTTTTTCAGTCATTTTTTGGTGTTAATTCACCTTTAGTATCACTTTCTGTTTCTCCACATGATAAAATTTTCTTCTTCTGTATCAATATTCATTATTGATTTTGAAATTCCATCCCTTCCGCCTTCATACTTTATCATATATCATAAGATTCATCCTAATGTAACACAGAAAAATTACACCACAACAAAAACTAACTCTCAAAATCAGCAACCAAGAAAATATTATTAACTAAAAAATTTCCAATACATGAAATTCTAACCCTTCATGGACTCGGACTTAATTTATCTCTAATAAATATAACAAATATTAAACAACACTTAAAATTAAATTAATAAAATTCTAAAATTCTAAAAGAAATTTCTAAATTGATCCCCCAATTTTGAACTATGTGATTCCCCTTGACCAAAGAAAACTTGACACTACACGAGCGACTTATCAACACCTTTCTTCAGTTGTTATTTAACAGAATAAGTTGTAATGAGCTTGTCAAGTTTATTGAGTTTGGTTTCTCAAGTATTATTTCTTAGACAAAAACTCTAATAAGTGAAACTTGTAGATCTTCATCTTTTCGTAGACAAAAACTCAAGTTTTTTTCTAATTAGTAAGTTGATCCTCGATGAGATGATTTAAACCTGAATTTAGTTCTTTTCTTTCTGGTTACCCCTTCTAACTAGTAAGGAAATGGTATGATTAATCTAGAGGTAAAAACCCTTTTTATCGCTCTCCTATGACAAAATCAACCTTCAAATTCTGCAAAAATGGAGGCTCAAATATCTCTAATAGTTTAACCTACTCTTAAGCTAATGTTCACATAAGTTGGCAAATTAAATAAAAGTAGTTTTCCTTTCAGTAACACATGTGATGAATACTTCTAGGGGAGTAATTATTAGACAATTTGAGTACATGGATACAAGAGAATAATCTATACAATTTAAGTTTATTAATGCAAGAGAATAATAATCTATCATACCATCAGCTATTTTATGATAATAATTACTCACTATAATTTATTTGCCAGTATATGCATGTGTCTCCCTTTGGCACACAGTACAGCTCTCAATTTGTTAAAACGAAGTAGACAAGCAAATCAACTCTTCAAGCTGACAAAGCTAAAAAAAATGTATAAATGGACATATACCAATTATAATTTTAATTGATATGCTAATTTTAAAATGAATATCTTACATTTTAATCTCATTATTCCTATTTTGTTCGATTTCCTCTTTTAGGCTTTAAAGATCAATTGAAGTTGTAATTTATAAGCGTAAGTTGAATGGGATAATTTAATGAGAGGTTTTCTAAGATTATTAGATTAGGGGGCTTACTTAAGCTGCCATCTCATTGGATATATTTTTGAGCTCAAGTCATCAAGCGCTTTTTATAGTCTAAATATCAAAGGAGTCTTTGTCATCAGGAAATCTTCTAAGGTTAAATCAATAGGAGGAGGTTATTTTAAGGTTCTCTTGTGACTCAATTACAAATTCATAAATTTTGGATGAGGCAGGAGCTTTAAGTGTTTATTTTCAAAATAGGTGTTACCTTTTGATAATCTATTTTTTGTCCATAAATAATCTATAGGACAGTAAACTTTCTCTATAGTTTTTGATGATAAAAATTGTAATCAAATTCTTTATTTTATAATAAGTATCATTTAATGGAGTAAATGAAAATAAATTAATATTCCCTTTAAATATCTGGTCTAAGTTCATTAATATGTCGAACAAGGGTTAACCAAGGTTCTTCATTAACAATATTGGTACCTATATCTTTAATTGTAATCAATATTTTTCCACACTTGAGTATGATTATTTTAGCTTAAAAAATTGGTAGTATAGTTCGTCATCTAAGTTTTAGAAACGTATTTTTCTTTACATTTGCTTCTCATTTCAAGTCAATGTTTGATAGGTCATTTTATATATTAGTTTAAATTAATTGAATGTTTTACCAAAAATTCTTAAGGGGCGCTTGTATATATTTAGCAATGGGAATGATAATGGGTTTGATTGAGAGGGGAATGAGTTTAGCGATAACCTAGATGGGTGTGGGTTATGAAATTAGGGGTATGAAACCCATATTTTGAATGAAACGGATTTCATTCTTATTCCAGCCTCCTAAACCCGTCTACCAAGCGCCCCCTAGTTGATCTAATGAATGTATATTTAGCAAGTCATGCACATTCAATATGTCATGATAGCCAATATAGTATTCTATTTCAGTTAACCAAAATGCATTAGTATCCATTTGTCTATTAAAAATGACCACCTCTACCTTAATCTTATATGAGCTAAAATTTTTAGGAAAATGGCAATTTTTCTCTAAGGAAAGCATGCATGGTTCGTAGAATCAAATGGTTGAAGTTAAAGGATAGCAAGCAAAGTATCTTTAAGAAGAGGTGTTGGAGCACAAGTATTAGAAAAATGCACGGCAACTCCAATACAACATGGGATAAGAGGACATCAAATTTAAAAACAATGGCCAAGAGTGCACTCGGTGAGTCAAGAAGATGTGCACCACCAAATAAAGAATCTTAGTGGTCAAATAAAAAAAGTAAATGAGAAAGAGATGAAAAATGATCTACCTATAAGTCACTATATACTTATATGAACAAACAAAAGTTTAAAAAGTATGCACTAGTCATGAAAGAGACCAAGAAAGAGTGAAACTAAAATACAACTTTCGAACGCTTGTATCGATAGTTTAATATAAAAAGGAGGAAGGAGATTTATAAAATAGCTAAAGCGAGAGAGAGAAATAAAGAATCTTACCAAATAAAATGCATTAAAGATGAATTCAATAGAGTACTAGTGAAGGATAAGGAAATAAAGGAGTGATGTAAAAGGTCTTGGCATCAACTTTTAAATGAAGATTTAAGCAACCAACTTAGCTTAGGAAATTTAAGTAGATTTGAGGAGTATAAAAATTTAAATTTTTATTAGAGAATTCAAATTTTAGATGTAGAATGGGTGTCAAATCGGATGCAAAATGGCTTACGACATTATTCAATCTAATATTGAAAATGAAAAAAAAAATGACCGGTGGAAGGTAAGTACTCTATTCCCTTGTATAAAAACAATGGAGACGTACAAAATCAAGTGAATTATAGGGGCATTATGTTAATGATCCATAGCATGAAATTTTGGGAAAGAGTGATAGAAAAAAGATTAAAGACGGAAACCAAGATGAGTGAAAATTAATTTAGTTTCATGCTTGAAAGGTCGATGATAAAGGCTATATTTTTTATTTGGAAAACGTTTCTTAGTTTTAAGCTTGTTCACTGCCTTGCATTTCTAAGATTTATATCTCTTATGTATTTAATGTAATAGTAGTGTTTCCTCTTATTGAACCGAATTAAGTAATCAAGCAATACAACATACTAATGATTTTGCGTTAAAGGAGAGATGTCTTTCTAATGATCTTTATGAATAGTAATTAAGCTAAACAAGCTATTCAAATTTTTTTAAAACAAAGTATGCAGATTAAACAAAAGCAAAATATAGGGCACGATGGTATTCATATATTTTGAAGGATTTACAATGACGTGTAAAAAAATTCACATTTTTTTGAGAAAATGATTAAATATAGAAAATTTAAATTGCCTACCAAATAAATAGAATTATTTTTAAAATAATAAGAGATAGCAATTTTACTAAGTATCTGGACTTATTGATGTTAAAGTTGCCCTGAAATTTGAGTCTCAACCAATAAAATAGATGGTCTCTCCTTGAAATTCTATAATTTGTCTTGCATAATCATTTGTAGCAGTTCTAGATCTTGGGCTAGAACCAAGTCCTTACACGCTTTTTTCTTTCCTTAGAATTCTACTTAATTAGTAATCCACTTTTTCTTTTCTATTTTTTTCAAAAGGCCACAACAACCCTCATTAATTTCCCTAGAGAAATGAGCATCTCTAAATCAGTACAAAATCAATCTTGCAGACAGACAGTCAATATGAGATTCACAGTAAAAGATTTAAGGTATAGACAATGATTGGGGTTGGCCAAAGACTTAGGGGTGCATGGTTATTGTGATGTCACAACGCAACCAATTGCATCAACACAATAGGCTGTGATGCTAGTTTATAGAACGAAGACATAGATGGGAAGGATCATGAGGATTAGAATGTTGATCCCACGGTCAATGGGGATAATGTGCATTACTCTCACCTAGAAGAAGTGAGGAGGTGTAAACAACTCTCACAGGAATAAGGTGACTTTTTGTGTTACTTTGTGTACTATGACAATTGAGATAGAAGTGGCTTCATCCAAGAGCTAAGAAGATTTGAATATTACAACCTAGTGCAAAATCACATAATTAAGTTATGGTTTTGAGCTCCTCGAGGATGCAAGACACACAATGGAAGATGAGGAAGAGGTGTTGTGTCTATTTGTAACTAACATATGGTGGACGCCCAAGGAGGCGATGAGTGTGTGAGCACCTCTTCACAAGGTGGTCTTTGTGGGGAAGAAGCAACAAGAGAACTAAGCCTCACTGACTGTTTTCATGACTTATGTTGATTGTAATGGGATAAGCACCTAAAGACTTGAGTGTGTTAACAATACTGTGGTCTCCATAGGGAAGAAGTAACAAGAGAGCTAAGGCTCACAAGTGTTGTTGTTGTAGGTGCGTAGGGGTGTCAATTAGTAGATCAAGTGGGTTCGGGTAGGTTTGAAGCAAGGATTTTACAAAAAAAAAAAATTCTAATCCGAACCCAGACACAATCCAAAAACCCTAAATCTGAACTTGGATAACCCGACCAACTTGAATAACCAAATTAACAAAGACTTTTTTTTTTTTGTTAT
The DNA here is from genome assembly GCA_037974795.1 of Kaempferia galanga. Taxonomy (NCBI): domain Eukaryota; kingdom Viridiplantae; phylum Streptophyta; class Magnoliopsida; order Zingiberales; family Zingiberaceae; genus Kaempferia; species Kaempferia galanga. The sequence goes on along the minus strand of JBBPFP011024491.1, from coordinate 5,280 downwards.
TTTTCCTATAATTCTTACTTTTATCTCAATACTTCATCATTATCATACTAATCTTGATATTGATATAAATAAAAACATCTTAATTTTCAAAATAAAATTTGATTTAACCTAAAAAAACCCACTAAACCCTAAATTCAGCCCGAACCCAATCCAATCCTAACACAACCCAAAAACCTCCAACCCGAACCCGAAAACCCCAACCCGAACCGGATATTTTTTGAGTCGACTCAGGTCTGGTTTATTTTTGACACCCTTATGATTACGGAAAGAGGAGTTCAATGTCTGAGGTTATTTGACATGGTAGTTTGAAGATCTCTAAGGAGATTTAATCGATGCTTAGGGAACAAAGTTGCTCGAGCACAAACCAAACAAAGGAAATCAAAAGGGACTTCTTTACATGAGGAACAAATTGTATCAAATAGGGAAAAACTCATATTGGAAAGGCTTGGGGAATAAGAATAAATTAGAAATTCAATTCTAATACTAACTAATGCAAGATGAAAAATCGCAATGCAAGAAATCTTCAAGCTTGTAAATTCATAAAGGGTAAAATTTTATTAACTAAGATAATCAAATTAATCCAATCCTAATCCTTTTTATATACAAGAGCAAGTCATTTAAAAAATCTAAATTACCTTTAAAAATTATAATAAACTTTTAAAAAAACCTAAATTACCTTTGAAAACACCTAAACTTAAAGGACTTACAGAATTTTAAACCCTAAAATTTAAAGAAATTTTTAAATTGATCCTTAATCTTTGAATGCATTGCATACTTTCTATATTTTTTTATTGGCTTCGAACTAATTTTGAATCTATTAGATTTAATTTAATGTGTTAATGAGTTAACTTTAAGGATTGATTGGATTTGTATTTTAAATGAATTTTGCTTTCTTATTTAAGGATTTTATAAAATAAAATGTGTACCAAACTGTATTGAAGCAACCAAAGTTTTTTTAATTGATTTATATGAAAGAATTTTGTTTTGCAAGTGAATCATAATTTGTAGTTTGATATAAATAATGAGTTTACAAATTTGATAAAAATATGACCTTTCTTAGAAATGATGAAGACAACGCAGATGATGCAAGGTTTGCCTGGAGAGCAGTGAAGCTTGCAAGTGGATTGAATCTCGAAGGCACCATCAGAGGTTTCAACTTTGATGAGGGAAGACATCAAGGTCACTTGCCATAGATAGGCTCTGGGGGAAGACATCAAGGCTATAAGACAAAGTATAAGACAGGTAGATAGCAAAGCTTATTTGTCAAAGAAGACAGATGGTGTCTACAACTATAGGTCGTGACCAAAGAGGATGACTGCAGACAACCACCATACTAGAGAATAACACTACAGATCTTATGGATAGGATAGAAGTTAACGAAGCAAGTTAGATCTAATATCTAGATCCACTGTTAGGTAGATCTAGTGCTTTGAAGTTAAGTTTGTCAGAGGTTGACTTGGCTACAATGTAGGGAAGGCATGCCATCATCAGGTGAGCAATGGGACATGGTGTGAGGCAATGACATTTTTACAACGATTTGGAAGACCTACACCACATGGAGAACCTGACCCAGTTTGTGACAGGATGACTGTCAGGACATTGCAAACAAAGACTAGACGAAATAAGACATAGAAGAGGGAGATTCCTGTGGAGGTTGTATCAAAAATTGAGATAGTTTAGAGAACACCTAGATCAGGGGAGGTTGTCGCCGTCACATTAAAATCCAAGACATCCACCAAAGAAGAATTTTTTTTCACCAATGAAGAAATTTTAGAACCCTTGAAGAGGGGCTCCAATACTGTTACAAAAATATTATATTCTTGTTGATCTGTTAAAAAGACAGTTATTATATGATTATATAAGACAACACAAAATCCTACAACTAAAAATGTAGACTTGTGCGCCTTCAATATCAAACAAAAACCAAAACACAATTAATGAATAACAAATGTAATGAACAACAACTGTCAACTGTTGCTTTTATTAAACATGAATATGTAAAATACAAATGATTTCAGTTCAAATTTAATATTTTCGATTCTCTATACTAAAAAAATTATTTAAGTACCATTACTAACTTGACTATCTCCGTCAACAAGGGTCATTTCACCCAATAACCAAGCAATGCCATAGGATCAGCACTATGAATGTCGGCAGATTTTTAACTGGTGATTTTAGGCAACAACTTGAATGACAATAGCTTCAACTAAATTCTTGTTGACGCACTTTTTTTTACTCTTACCCATTAAACCGGGTGCTATTGCAGTTCTCACTCTAACAAGATCAACACACATATCTGCCAACTTAGTGTAAATCCCTTTGTATATCAACTCTAAATGGGTGCTCTCTTTCCTCTCAATATTTGTCAATTCGTTCTCAATTCCGCCCCATATTTGACACCTTCCTCCCAATCTAAGATGGTTGTAGTGTTCTTATAGGACTTCCCATTCAACAAATTTCATGGGGTAGTCTGATTGCGCAAGCAAGATTAGATTAACCTTCGTTGATCCATGTCCAATTGTCCTATCCAATCACTAGTCGATTTTTTCATACTATCCAAATTCCAACGGACTACTTGAATCATGATATTATCCTCTAAATCTGAAACATGGGTCAACTACAAAGGGTAATTTAGATGAAAGAAACATGACAATAAGGAAAGAATAACAAGTAATTAACTTTCCTTGAGATAACATAGGTAGGTAATTTGAACTAGAGAATTAGACAAAACCAAAAAAAAACCAGGCCACTTACACCTTATTGAAGAGATAGGCCTTCCCATGCTTGCAATAGAAGGACTGTTCAAGCAACATAAAGAAAACAGTCAACCATATATACATATATTATTGTTTACCAACACAACTACAATATATCAATTGAACTTACCAACACAATGATAAAGAAAAAAAATCCATAAACTATTCTACACCCTTTCCATAATATTCTGCAATCTCCAGTTCAATGTTTATTATTTTAGTGCTAGAGATAATGATACAAGAGACACTACACAAACATCTTTAAATAATATAGAAATGAACAAAATTAAATTACTGTTCATGCAAGATCTTGATCATTTTGGCATTGCATTGTTTTGACTTTTGACACTCGGCATACATCAAAGTAAAGACAAGATGACTTTAAATGAGTTTTAAGAATTTTAAAATTTTTATTTAATATTAACGATAAGACTTCATAAATTTAAGGGCAAAAGTCAAAAGGGCGTCCCTTTTTTACCGAATCATAAAAGGGGTGTCCTATGTTGATTTTTTATCAAAAGGGCACCTCACCCTGTTAAATGACAGATGTGCTCCATTATTATCCTAGCTATATCTCTCGCCTAAATCGGGCGCGTTGTAGTTGCTACGAAACCGTAGCTACTACATAGTTGTAAAAATCATAGCTGCTACAATATGAAAATAAAATTTTAAAACTAAAATTGTTCAAAGCCTCCAAAAAGATAAAGAGACTAGTTTGATCAAACCTTGGCCCTAGAAGTAATCTAACTCTACATGAGCCGATTGCAATTAGAGCTTTTTTTTGTTTCAAACTCAAGTTGATTTAGTAAATAGTACAATATAAAGTCTCTCTCCTCACATATAGTTATATACGTAGTCCCTTGCAATAACAAGAGAACCCTAACTAGTAGAGATACTTCAAACATGTTTCTCTTAACCTTGAATAGAAGCAACGATGTGAGGAGCGTCAGCATACCTTCTCTATCATGTCATAATTCTAATATTCTGTAGATTTGTGTTTTTGCTTTCTCAATGCCACTATCATTATGATAAGCACGTACAATTTAATTGAATTGTTCACATAGGTACATTAGCCGACCCCACTTAGTGGGATAAGGCTTGGTTGTTGTTGTTGTTGTTCACATAGGTACATTGTCTAGTGGCATTGAAGAAAGGATTAAACATGATCTTAATCGCTCTTCTCAGATCGCTCTATTGCAATGGATAAAGGGGGTGCAATTGCTTTTTTTCCTCTAGCTACTAAGATTTTTAGTTAGCCAAATTGTCAGGTTGACTTATTTGGGAATCTCTGAATCTATACTTATTTTCAACTCCCCAAAGCATTTCATCACTTGATACAGCCTTTCTCGTCTCTAGGTGCCTAGGTATCCACCATAAGTATTTCCTCTTTTGATCCTCATCATTAACATTAAGGTTATACTCTCCTAAAGTGTTGCTAAATAAAAGGATCTCACAATGTCTATGAATGATAAATCATAGATCGAAATTACACCTAAAACTCTGAATCTCGTCCTCTCTACTTTCCTTTACAAGTATCATCAAGTTAATGAGTCTTCCTTCGTGAACTGAGATATAGTAATGATTTTCTTGTATCATAATCTCAAACTACAGTATATAACCCTCACCTAGTTCACCGGTCTGGGCACCAATGGAACCATCACGCATAAGTTAAAGGGAAACTACTGAATCCCACAATAATTGGTCATATAATCACTATTCATAAAGAAAAGGAACATTTATCATAGTATAGAGGGTCACAAATTGGGAGAATTTACATCAACTCTATCTATTACGTGGTCACTACTACTAAAAAAGGTACATCTGGGGTGAGTGTGCATCTTTATGTTAGGGTTCTTCTGCCATGCAACTAGGTGATTTGTGTGCGACCTGTGGCCCACGCCTCCGATTTATTCAAGGCAGGCAGCTACATACCTCTTCTTTTTATAGAAACATTAGTGAAAATAATGATGGCACCTTACACTGAAAAAATCAGTGCAATTTCAGCATCATCCGAGTAATACTATTGCTCATACTTAATAATTGCTTAAACCCTCTTAATTAGGCAAGGTTACAGAGTCTATCTATGATATACCACCAAAGTTGTGAACTAAAGCACATTCACACTCCCTTGGCACCCACTTTAGCTCCAAGATATTGTCCTCTAGCCCTGTGAATATCTTCATCATCACCATAAGTTATACAGCAAGAACCTTCTTATAGTTTTTAGAGAAAGAGATGTGCTGGATTGATGGATATCATACAATGGTTAAATATGGTATTGGTTTATGATTAATGATTATTCTGTAATAATTCAGAATAAATGTTTTGCCAAAATTCATACCTCTTTGAGAACTTATGTCTCAATAAAATGAAAATGACTCAGGTAAAAATGACCCCCGGCCAATGACTCCCCATCTGCGCGACTCCCTGCCTGTGCCTGGAGTCGCAATCGCGATTTTTTTAAAAAAAATAAATGTATTTTTAATTATAACAATTCCTAAGAATATGGGGATAATTTAAAGAG
>JBBPFP011024384.1:0-13299 GCA_037974795.1 Kaempferia galanga | reverse complement strand
GTTAATCCATATTCTTCTAAAATTAAACATAATAATTGTGCAATGTTATGAGCACAATGTGATTTATCAAAAACTGTATAAGCTATTAATCTTTTTTGAGGATCCAAGAGCTATCAATTCAATGGTAAGTCACACTCATAAAAGAATGAGTTTGCCAATGATCACTCTAAATATCGAAACATAAAGAAACTTTGTTATTTAATTTACTAAATTCATCAATTAAAATTTTTTTCCTTGTTTTACTAATTTTTTAATTGTACAGGTAAGTGTAGTCCTAGGAACACGTTTAGCATATAGATTAAGAGATTCTTTACAAAAATCTTCAAATGTGCATTTAGATCCAAAACCAAATGAAAGATATTCTACGGAAATAAATCTAGATAATGATTCTCTTAATTTATTATCAGAATATAAAAATAAACCGAAATCAGTACTACTACCGCTAGAAAATCTAGATAATTGTGTTTCAGATCGAGTCCGTATTCCGTCGGGTAGTTCATCTCTACGTGTCGTTTCAACAACCCATAGCTTCCGATGGCTTGAAATTTATAGGAAATATTGTAGTGTTTACACTTTGCACGCAATTCTCCCGATGAAAGAGTGACCTTCTCAAAATGTTTAGTGAAAATAGAAGATTTGAGAGGAGGATTTTCCTGAACCTTAGAAGTAATTAGATCAGTACTTTCTTGTGTTTCAGGTGTTGGAAGGTGCTGGGCCTCGGTCTTATTATCGGTGGATTGAATTTGAATGTTGGGGTCCTCGTGTTCTATTTTTTTCCCCTTCTGAGATCGAAATGATGAACCTCCACCGCAGCCTCCTTCTATTATAGTCGAAAGTTAATCGGCGCCGAACGCCGGTTATAAAAACTCAATAGCTACGAACGCCGATTAATTGGCGCTTCATAGCCGTTGGAACCTGTGGTTCAACTCGCCAGTTAATCGGCGGTTCGTAGCTGTTGGAACCTGAGGTTCAACTCGCCAGTTAACCAGCGGGCCGCTGGTTCAGGCTTAAAGGAACCAGAACTGCCGGGCCGGTTTCGGTTCGGCCGGGCTAACCAGGTCAACGAGTCACCCAACCCATTGACCCAAGTCGGGTCCAAGCTAGGTCCGAGCTAGACCCGGCCCGTGGTCGAGTCTAACCGACTACGAGGGAGGTTGTCTCAACAAATTTATTAGGACATGATTTGATGAGATAAGTTAGGAATATTTTTGACATTAAATTTTGAATTGTAATGTAATCCAGATTATATAGTATTTACTTTGTAGTCCAGATTATAAAAGTTTATTAACTTTTATAATCAAGATTATATTACATTACAAGATTAAAATGATACCAAATAAAATAATCACTTTATAATATAATCTTAATTATATTACAAGATAAATTAGACCCTATCAAACGTAAGATAAATTAGACCCTATCAAACGTACTCCTAATGCTTTCTGAAAGTCAGGTTCTAGAGAAACAGTAAATGTTGACAGTGATTGATTATGTGCTTCCTTAAAGTTATATTCTGTGCCCAGCTTGCATACTGGCATGGGGTCTCATCAACATCATCCTTTGATCAGTTTTGTACTCCTATTTTTTGATCTTCTATGATATGGAAATATATTTATGCTTTGTTACAAAAAGGGACAAGGGAAGTTTGATAAATAATAAAACTGTATTTTGTACTTGTATTATATGACATATAAAAGAATTTCTTTATCATTGTACAGAAGATTTCTTTAAAGATCGACAAATAGTTCGAGGAATTGAGGGAGCCGAAACTATGATCGTTATGATGCTGGGGACAGACCAAGGGCTTTTGATCTCAGTCATGGCCGCAACCAATCTGATAGAGCAAGTGCCTGGACCGGCCGGCTTTCTGCAGTCTGAAATCATGAGGATAAAAGGTGGGAGTTAATACAAGCATGACCACACATTTGCATCTACAAAATTGTCGGGTAATCTAGATAATGCACCTGCAATTTGCTTCCCGTTCAAATGGTGTTCTTCCAGCTACTGACCAACAAATTCCTCCTGTTGTGTTCATGTACCCATATGATCAAAGAATTGAAAATGGTTCACCTGTAATATACTTGCTAAAGTTGGCAGCGTGGGGGCATACCTTGTAAAATGGAAGTCACATTGTTTAGTCTGGATTTCTCCTTTAACTCTTTAAGCAGCTAAGATGATTTGCATTTATTCAACCACAAACATCTTTTGAAGTTTCATACCCTCTGCTTCGTTTCCGTTTCCTCTGATATCTGATGAAGTCTTCAATTCTCTGTTTCAGCTCTGTGTTTGGTATTAGCATGTCTTGAGTCAGATGAGAACGGGTGAATGGATCAGTCTGGGTTTACAAGACAATATTTTAGTTTTTTCATCATCAGATATGAGAAAGAAAATGGTTAATCATAGGAAAAATTATACATTGCTATTCAGCAAGTGGCTTTGGATAACTGGTCGGTCTACTGATTTTCTTGATGAAGGTAGAATGACAGGATCTCTCATTAGTGTATGCTAAACAAAAGTGATAATGTTGGTCAGCATCACAATGAGAAAATTTGAAAACTCTTCATTGTATAAACGCTAGATTAAGATTTTTTTTCAGGGACTTGAGGAGGTTATACCAAAATCGGGTCAAGAAATTCATCTGGTATCTCTCCAAGAATAGCCTCAGCATTCGATGCTTCAGAAGCTGCTGATTTGGCTTTGAGACCAAGCTCAACAAACTCCTGGATTACCTTACCATCTTCATCAATCTTCCCGAGAATATCAGCAGCAGATGTAAACAACTGCTCCATTTATAAAACTTCAGAAAACTTAACACTATATGAATCATAGATGGAAAAAGTTAATTTACAAAGTATCCTTGTCTATGCAAGACAGCTATGCATAGGAGATACCTTCTCACTGTATGACCGTCCATCCTTTGAGATTGCAGCAGGGAACACATTCTCTCTGTCACCACTTGCAATATGAACATAAATCTTGGCAATCTTTCACAACAAATTCACAAACATTAATCAACAATGAAATTTAAGATTAAACGAAAAGTCAAATGGACATAGCACTAACTTGTTTTAGCAATTGTCTAGGTGTAAATTCATATTTTTCAGGATCTTTTAACTCGAGAAACCTCCATTGACGACCAGTAAGTTGCAAGAGAAAATAATTTAGCAGGATAGCTACCCTTTCAACCTGAAAAAGACAAAGGAAAGAATTAAATTAATCCAACAATAATATTTTCTGGTGACAGTAAAATCACAAGAAACAACAATAACTTTTGAGGTTGAAACAGTTTAGAGATCTTTAGTTTCAACTTTTGAAATTGCTAGAACTTAGTCTTGAATAATCCAAAGCTCCAACTCAACTACAATAATACTCTTTGAGGATGTAATATAAAATATATTAATTATAAATTTATATTGGTTTCTCTATGGAGGACAAAATTAATATTCTAAGAAAACAATTATGGAATGCAAGGACAAAGATGAGACAACAATCTTCTCATGTGCAGATGTTGAATGCATTTAGTACAAATGTCTAAAATAGAATATATGCATCACCATTTCTGGAAGCAGGAAGGGTGTAGGAATTTGTTCGGATGTGAATGCAAGTATACCAGCATTTTCAATTGCCAACTTCATATTAGCTCCGACAATCTGAAATGTCAAGTTTCACAAGTACATTAAAACTCACGTGCAACATATGAGATTATATGTAAGGGCAAGTTTGCAAGTAATGCTAATGATTCGAAATATGCAATAAATGAAGAAATCTCACATTTTCTTGTGAATGAAAAAGCCTCATTATCTCTACCCTCTCCTCTATAGATCTCTGTTCCCATTCTGCAGAATTTGTCATTTCAGCTTCAATTGTTTTGAGTTGACTGATATTTTTGTCTAAACACTCATCAAGAAGATACACGCTATCACTGAAAAGCAAATTCAAAAAATTCAAATGCATTCTCTCCTCCTCCTCAGCAATCTGCACCATAATTATATGTATTAGTTTACTTTGTAAGCAGCTGTAAAATGTTCAATTAGTGATAAAAATCTTATAAATAAAAAAATAAAAAATTCATAACTACGAGTCATCTTTACCCGTCTCCAAGTGTTGAGATGGCTAGGAAACTTCCACAAATACTCTAAAAGCTCATAAATATTTTCACGAATAGTGAATTTATCAAATAACTGCACAGCAAGGATAAATCCAAAAACAAGTGGAACGTGAATTAGAGAAAATATATCAAAATAATAAAACAAATGAAACAACTTCTAGAATATATATATAGAAAAACAAAAAGCTACCTGTGTATGTGCCACATAAACTTTAAGAAGATTTCTATCTAGATAGTCATGGGGGAACTGGTGTCCTTCAAAAAGAGTCGCAGAGAGCCCACTATAAGAATTGAAAAATTGTGAATGGTATTAAATTTTAGAAAGAAATTAAATTGAAAAGACTGAATTTCAGACCTTTTATTTGGTATCCAATGATTTAGTACTTCAACCATTTTAACTCTCAGATAAGGGTTCTTAACAAAAGCATCGCTCGCCATGAACATAATTATGAAATTCAAGAAATCCTGGCAATGATATGAACAATAATGGTTTTAGGTTCTTAATGTACAGGTTAAATGTACAATGTATCAATTATAAAATTAAAGAATTAATTATGGAAGAAACTTACCAAGACAACCCCTTCAGAAACCTCTGGAACTCCAAAAGTTATCCCCAGTAAGTCCATAGCATCTTCAACAAAATGTTCTGGAATGCATGCAAATTTTATAGGGCAGGTTGATGGCAGAGGCATCTTAAACCCACCAACAAAATCCACCAACCAGGTAATAACGAATTTATAGAAGGTCGATGCCTGTCCTAGCAGTGTATAATCCTGGAACACAATGGTAAGAAATTGACAGTAAGTCTTTGCCAACAAAATTAAAAGGCACGCTTAAACAAAAAAATGTAAAATTCCTACTAGTTTTGAGCTTTGGTATTGGTAAAATAAAAAATTAAAAAACAAAAGATTAATAAGTTTAGGAAGAACACTAAGAATTGAATATAAAGAAACAAAACTAATCTTAAATTAAAAAATAGAAAAAAGAACAATGAAGAAAACCACATTTAGTTAAATCAAGTTACACTGACAGAAATGAATCTCCAATATTTGAATGAAAAGTGATCTATTTGTAAAGACCCACGTTAAGGATGAAAAATAATATAAATTTTCCTTCAAAGTTTGTCATTGGCTTAGCAACGATAAGTCAAATAAAAGAAATACTAACATTTAAGATTATCTTTACTTGTCTTGAGAGGAGAGGAGAGGAGAGGGAGAAATAATATCATTCCTGCTAAAATTTTCTTTGCCAATGCAAAATGGAGGATAGCAAGGGTAAATGGACAAATTTATCCTCAAATGTTGTTGACCTCGTTGAACCCTTGTTTGACACCTACACCTATACAGGTCAACAGCCTCACGAGCACCATGCAAGCCCAATGGTTGTTCCCAACACAAAAGCATAGTGAGCTTGCCTACACCTTGGACAGTTGGACACCTGACGTCAACAATTGGGTACTTGCCCAGCCGATGCCCATGGACAATGACCATCACCAGAGGCCTATGTCTGCCTAAACCAAGAGAAAATTAAACTTTTCCTTTTCTTTGGCAAAACATGTTGTTGTAATTTTGGGCTGACACGGTTTTGAGCTAAAATTGATACACAAAGGTTTCTCATCCTCATAGAAATTATATAGGTACACAAGGGAAAGCTCTTTAATTTCAATGCTCTCTTCTACAATCCTCTCCTCTCCACTGTGTAAATAGACCTTAAGGATATCTTTAGACACAAACCAATTCCACAAAGAAGAACCACTGGTCATCCATTCCATTATTTATTTCAAATGAGGCAAGAAGGGAAGGGTGAACCAAGACTTTTCACGAAGTCATTTCGGGAGCATTTTGGTTCTGTCCAAAATCGGGCAGAAACAAAGGATCACAGCAGAAGAGACTGTGAAAAGACTTGTCTACCCCTCCCTTCACTTCGTTCAGTAACCTTGCATCCCACGTCCTGTGTCATGCATCCAACATTCATCCCGATCGCTTCCTGTTGACATTTCGTTCCACATCCAACATCTGACCAACATCTTGTGTACAACCTTGTCGACCATCCCCTCCCGCTAAAAGGATTACTTAATCAAAAGTAGACAATAGTGGTGGTTGTACCACCATTGGAGAAGGGCAAGGGAGCCTCCTTTGTTGAACTCAAACACAAAGGGTGATTAGGAAGAAATGGTAGTGGTGAAAACAGCATCACCAAGGTCACAGCCATTGGCAACTAGTAACATGAACCCTGAACAAGAACAATTGCTCCTGCAACCATAGTATTTAAGCTAGAGTGTGCTAAGTAGTGGTTGCTATTTCAACGGAATCCAACAAAGAAACAAAATGAAAAGGCAATGCAAGAACACATATGAATGATGTAAGATAGACGAGAAAGAGGAATGCTATCTCATAATTTATCTTCTTCCTGCCCACTTTCCATCTTCCTCTTACCCAAGATAAGATATTTATTTTTTCCTCTCCCCACCTCCTCTGCCCCCTTATCACTTTTCTCCTTTGCCTCCTTTCTGTGCTGCTTCCTACTTATGGAGTACACAAATCTGGAAACTTGTAAAATATATAACAATCTCAAGATGAAAACAGGTTACTAATGCAGTTTATTTTAATGCACAATATTTTCAACGTTCCTTGATCTCTAGTCTAGTCCACCATATCTCAACTATGGGATCTGACCTTACTCTAAACTTCAAAGGAGGGAAGGAATTAACCAGGATGATTGACACTAGCACTTGACAAAGCCAACATGTCTCATGTCTCATTCTAACTGGGACTAAAACCTTGATAACAATTGTATATGTTGAACTTGCAACAGCAACATATCTGCCCTTGTCTTTCTTCCTTCTTCCTCATCCTATTTGCTCTTCTCTCAAAGGTCAAATGACAGTAATGTTCATTTTGATAAATTGTATTCTTCGGTTGTTAACAATAACTGTTGTGGGCTATTGCTATGGTACTATTGAATCAAAAGAATGACCTACATCAGGAACAAACTACAATATATAGTAGCAATCTTTTGTTAAAATAATTAACTATCAAGCGTAAATTATATGTACAAGTTTAAGTGTCCTGAGTGACATTCACAAGTCTCTCCATTAGCTTTCTTTTTTAATTTTAGAAATTACTAGATAATATTAGATAAATGTTGTTGAACATGCAACCAAAGAATTGAGCCCATCAATGAAGCCAGCAAATAGAAAAAGAAATAAATAAATATCAGAATAAAACATGGCAAAAGTTTATCTACACAATAAATTTTATAGAAACTTGTGAAATGACAAACATTGTAGCCAAAACTAAGGATTTGATAGGTAAAACATACTTCAAAAATTTGAACTTTATAACATGACTGGGCTTGTGACAATATATCAATTTCTTTCTCCAGATGTTTTATATTTGCACCCAGTAGTGGAGAAGCTCCTTGTTCCCTCATGGCTTTGAGGATAGATAGGTCTTCTTCATAACTCCACAGTTTCTATAAAAGTTTAAGAGAGAGAAAAGTTAATTAAGATCTTCACAAAGAAATAAAATAGAAAGTTAATAGCTAGCTCAACCATCTATGCTGGGTTAGAGATGTGAACACAAATGCTTAAATGTACCTCCATATATTAGTACAACTAGAGCTTCTAAAAATAAAAAAACTTAGTACCTCACAATATTGATGATATTTATAGGTCCACTGGTGCATGAAATACCCAACATTGGATAGATTGTGATTTAATAAATATGTAGGTATGTTACAGTAGCATACCAACACTCAGTGTATAAATGCATAGTTTGTAGTTTATTTAATATTTATTTTAAATCATATTCAATTGTTATAATTTTGGCATGCTACAGTCCAAGAGAACTCTATCAAACATTGTTAGAAATCATGAAGCATAGTGACTGCCGGCTGGGCTTTTAAACTATATACTAGCAACCAATTGACTCTCCGTTAATTCCTTCCCTCCTTTGTTCTCTCTATTATTATTGTAAAGGATTATCAATATTGCTCAAAAGGTTTAGAAAGTTTTAAACTTTGTGTCAATTAACACGGACCTATAATTTAGTATAAGAAACTCATAGTCAAGATTTCTCATTATATCTACCTTCTACATACTCCACACTTCTATCTCATTGCAAGTTTTCAAAAATCTAAGTCGTCTAGGTCCATTAATGAGTTTCGATCAAAACCCATTAACGGACTTAGAGAACTCTGATTAGACACATTTCAACTCCTATGAGTTTATTAGGTGAACCTAACTCCAAATAAGCCATGTCTTAAAGCCTTCCCAATAGTGTTCAAAATGATTTGAAATTTTCAAAATACTATGGTGTGGTGTTGGCCTTCAAAAACCAGGACTACGACGATGTTGGTATTTAAGCTGTGATGTTGGTTTCTGAAGACAAGCACTTTTATTTTATTTATTATTAATAAAATCAACTTTATTAATTTTATTTTTTTATTCTTTTATAATTAGATATTAAAATAAAAGATAAAATAAAAAATATTTTATTAACCTTCTTTTATATATTTTTAAATTTTTATTAAAAATTTAAAATAAAAAATAAAAAAAATAAATTTAGAGGATTATCTATGTTGATTGAAGTTTAAATTAAAGTATAATTTAATTTAAGAGAAAAGAGAAGAGAGGAAAGATGATGCTATGTAAAAGAAAGAGGAAAGAGAATATATTAAATGTTGCATGTAAAGGAGAGGAAAAAGAAGAAAAGGGTAGTAGTTGTCAGGAGTAAAACAGGTGCTCCTTTTGGAAAAAATGAAATTTGAATGTGCCTTTTGGGGATTCTCAAACTCGAAGTGCGCCCACTAGGAATTTGCCAAAATCAATACTATAACAATAGCTTTAAATTAACCTGGAAACTTATTCAGATCTTCTGATGCTAAATGTATTAAGTATAAATATAGGGGCAAGTCCATTTTAAGAGCTTAAACTTTGGGATAAGTAGTCTTCTAATCAAACCTAAACAATATAAAAGAAATAAATGAAAGGTCTTCTTGATGGTAAAAAATGTGCACAACTGATCCAGAAATTTATGCAAGCTATACTTTAAAATTTTGAGAAAAATAACTCTATATAATAAGAAACTTAATAAACAACTTGTGAAAATGCTCATACAATCTCCTTGACATTCTAAGCTAGAAAATTTTGGAAATCTTCAATTTTTTCCTTAAGCCGGTTTGATATAGAACATCAAGCACCCATATGAGACAATTATTGTCACAATAAATTAAAGTAGTTATAGCAGAGGTCAGCATTATAAATAATTATATATTATATAAATGGTTAATAGCATCCAAGCCAATATGAGGAAGAGTGTAAATAATATATTTAATAAAGTATACTCTCCGGTATCCAATCAAACTTGAGAAAATGCATAATCATAATTATGTGTGTAAATAATTTCAATACAATTTACAAAACTTGAGAAAATGTAACACCTCATACATTTTTGCAAATAATAAAAGAATCGATGCAAGCATGACACTTTTGTCATAAGTTGGCCCAATATCCAGGAGCCAAAAACTCACGATTAACTATTTATTCAAACTCTTTGCAAACATGGAAAACATATTCTGAATCCCGCCTACAAATGACCTCTGCAGAGGCAGAAGTCAAAGTAGAACCAACAAATCTAAAAGAAGGTATATTAGGTAAGGTTGCCAAAATCACATTAGCATTATAATTTCCAACAATAGAAAAGAAGGTTTCTAGATTCTGATATAAAAGAAAGAGACATTTTCACAAATAGAGAAGGAAAGTGTTTAATGGGATACCTTTACAAGATGTTGTAATTCCGATATTCCTTTCATCAATCCCAAGTTAAGTACTCTTGCAGTCATAAAGAAGCATTCACAAGTTAAAGAATACTTCTCCTTTCTTGTACCACTTCTTGTGCCTTCTTGAGCCTCCAACTCATGATTATCCTTTGAGGAATTTTCCTCCTCTAACCATGCTGAGACTTCTTCAGATGATGCGTGCATGGTTGTCAAGTGTCTAACACAACCAACTGTAGTGATTAGATGCAAAATATAGGCAAATCAACTAGCACAGTCAACTTTCTTGGACTCACCTGAAATCTAATCGAGTATTATGAAATAAATATTTATGTTCAATTTGTTCTCTCCATTTTGCAGCACCATCTAACAAAGGTTGACAAAGGCGAAGCATCACCGAACTAAGATTCACGAACATACAAGAACTTGCAAATGATAATGGATCAACCTATAAACATGATTAACAAATCAATATCTATTAAGAACAAATAAATATAGGAAAAAAAGCCAAATAAGAATTAAAAATATCCATACATGGAGAATTTACTTTTTATTGGGAAGATTACCTGCATGTGCGACCTTGCTAAATTTTTATTGATAACTTCTGCAAGATATTCTAAAACTCTTTCTTGTGTATCTTGATTATTAAGTAATTTGTGAAACACCATAGCGAGGCCATCGTACAAAATATTCATAACTTTCTTGATTGTTGTAAAGGATGACGAATCAGTTGGCCGACAATTAGATGCTTTTGAGAAACATTGTTGTCTGTGATTTTTGGAAAGATCTAGGTTAAGCAATTTATTTATCTATAGAAATAAAAAATTAAATAATAAAAACAGTTATTGATGATAGTTAAACACTTAGTCAAATGTCAAGCAAAATACCAAAAATACTTCAAACAATAGTAAATAATAGTGAACATATCATAGCAATTTTATAAGAAAAGTTTGTGAGAATAAAAGACCACAAACAAATTTTGGAGTTAGAAAAGTGAAAATGCTCCGAAACTATCAAGAGAGAGCATAGAAGAATAAAAAAATAAAATACTAACACATGCACTAAATAATACATAAGGAAAGAAACAAATTTGGGCATTTCTTTGTAAAAAAAAAAGCAGCTCAATGCACAAAACTCCTGCTAATGTGGAATTCTAGAAAGGGTCGATCTATTGTATGTAGTCTTACCTTGCATTTTGTAAGAGGCTATTTTTGTGACTCAAACCAACTCGTTACCTCAAGGTCACATATCACATGGCAACAAATTTACCGTTGCACCAAAACTCTCCTACATTTCTTTATATTACATACAATGATTTTCAAAACATGACATACACCACAACTGTAACTAAATATAAAAGGCAAATAGATTAGTCTACTTGAAATGTTCCATTTCCAAGAAATTCAGAATCTAAAGCATTTAAAAAATAGAGTAGAGTTTGCCAATTAAACCAAATCAAAACTAAATTGAATTTCAAATGACACATGAATTATGTTATCAATTGAACTATTTAATAAAACCAACTGAAGGACCAAGCTAGGTGGTATTAGCATCCATTTGCATGTAAGGTTCATGACTACAATGCAAAAGTAAAATTAGTACAAATATCCAAAAAAGTTAATGCCATGGAATCAAAATCTCATAAAATTTAAATGTTATTTCCTATATATTGTTAGGTTAATTTGCATATAATATTAATATAGTCTAACTAACATATATATAATTGGGAATGAAAAAGAAAAAACGGCCAATGCTTTCTTAGTAGCAAGCATGTATATCAAAAGTTAAGAACTTTAACCAACCCGACATCTGGTGTACTCTTAAATTCCTTAGAATCAGGCAATGCACTAACACGGAGAAAAGCTCCTAAAATGCTTTCAATCTCAATCATCCTTCCTTCACCAATCGGCAAGTTAGTCTTTTTAGGTATCCACCTTGGGTGATTCACTAAAATTTTGGCATTGTTAGGGTATTCAATTAACAACAGCAGTGCTCTCATTGGTTGTTGAAAGTTTCCTAATGGTGATATTCCGTCGACACTCTGCCTCAGTTTTTCAAACAAATCCTGCAAAACCAGTTCCATACTAGCATCATCGCCATCCCCAAAGAACTCATTAATAAAACCCGGAGGGCTGTCGAAGCCTCTGCCCAAAGTATCATCTCCGAATTCGTCCACATGGGTTGAGACCTCTGCGAAGATCATCGACATCAAATCAGATGTCCCTGAAGCAACCTGCTGCCCAGAGGTCTTGAACATATTCGGATTCACCGTATGTAACCTACAATACGAGATGACTAATTTCCGCGCTTGCTTGATTGCCAACTCAATTTCCGATCTAAAGGAGGCGTTCTTCGTTAAGAAGACCCTTTTCAACTCATCACAGGCACGGCGGTAGCAGCCGATTAAATAGCGGAAGGGAGGCTCTGCCAAGGGGAAATCACCAGAGAGCCGCTCGATGAGAATCCTGTCCATCATAGCGCAGGAAAGGATAAGAGTTTTGCCTTCACTGAGGATCTTGGCTGCCGTTAGCGCTAAGAAAACTATTTTAGAGTCATTGTTGGAGGGCTGTTGGAGGGTGACGAGAAAGATCTTCCGGAGGACGATGTCCACAAGCTCCTGTAGAGATCGCTGGGGCTTCTTGGCTACCATTGCGCTGTGAAGAGCGATAACCGAAGAGGCGGGGTGAAAGTGGCCGAGAAAAGAGCGACAGCGAAGAGGCGGGGTGAGAGTGGCCGAGAAAAGAGCGATAGCGAAGAGGCGAAGAGATCGCTGGGGCCGTCTTTTCTAATATTAGGTTTGTCTTACATAGCTGATAATATATAGCCCTAATATATATAACCAATTAAGTTTTTTTTTACCGGGAAAACTGCTCTTTAAAATCGAACAACCCAATTAATCGTAACGATCGAATTTTGTTAATAAAAATTAAATCGATAAAATATGGAATAAATTAATTTTTAGTTGAATTAATTAAACGTTTCGTTTTTATTCCATTTTAATTTTTTATTCAATTAATTCAGAATTAGTAATTCTAATTTATAGATTTAAATTTTAATTTATTCAATTTACTTAATTAGAAATTTTAAAACTAAATTAACTGAAATAATTGATATTTTTTATAAAAAATAAATTTACAAAATAATCAAATTGAACTTTTTAAAATTTGATGAATTAATTTGATTAAACTAAACTTTTACTCTTCTACTTACACAATAACTAATATACATACCTGATACACATCAACTAGAGCTATAAAAAATGATATAGCGTTATAGAGATAAGTTACTCCAGAATTAATGGACTAATTAGAGCGCAGGCGGGATCCTCTGGTCCCGCCTGCTCCTGGTCCGCCCCTGGTCCATGCGCTCGGGACCGTCCGATCGGGCGCTTGGAAGCCAGATCAAATCCCGAG
>JBBPFP011024167.1:0-13301 GCA_037974795.1 Kaempferia galanga | reverse complement strand
AACCCATAACAGCTAAGTCTTAGCCCAAAAAAAGTCGTTAAAAGCCTTTTCAAAGGCTCGAAGGTTATTTTCTATGTTGTAGCAGTTACGAAATCATAGTTGCTATAACTGTTGTAGTTGTAGCAGCTACGAAACCCAACTAAAAGCTAAAGTTGTTGTAGTTGTAGCAGCTATGACTTCATAGTTGCCACAACGCCCGATTAGTTCCGGATTTAAGCGGGAGATATAGGATAATAATAGGAACAGTGTAATAATGTCAAATAGTGTACTAAAGGGTAGTTATGTCATTTTATAAGGCGGTGGGGGCCTTTTTAATAACAAATTAAAGTGAAGCGCCTTTTGACGATTTGGAAAATTAGAGACGCACTTTTGACTTTTGCCCATACAATAATGCATCAAGCACACGTAACTTTAATAGCTACAACAATGCATCTATTTGATATTGAACATAAAATCAAGAAGAAGAATATAGTAAAAAAATCAAGTAAGCATTTTGCAAAACCTCTCTAGTCCAAAATTTCTCAGAAGTATTGTTTTTAATGCATGAGCATACTAAGGATTTATAAATGAGTTTCCCACGTAAGATTGCTGCAAATTAGAATGTGAGAAATGGAATATGGCCACTCCCTAATGAAATATAAAAAAGAAAAGGACATGCAAGGGAAAACAAGATAAACAATCTTTTGTGTGGTTATTAGTATTTAACAAAATTTGAAAACAAAAAGTATGAAAAGAAACTAGTATTAGATAAACATCTTAAATATAGGTTCAACTAATATCCAAACCTCCTAGTTGGAAAACTGTATCTGATTCTCGAAATTGTACTAATGACACTTAGTTTCAGATACAGATTTTTGATGCTTTCAGGACACATACATGGTCAAAAAAGATTGAAATTCGTTATTGACATTATTGACCTTAGCTTATAAGACACAAGGAAATACAAGTACTGGAAAATACTTTAAATCTAGCAAATGCAATAATACAGGGTGAGCAAAAGATCCAAAATGCATTTACATGCTAACTTCGTTAGTTCCCTCTGTTTCGAGCTTTGAATGGAGTTTCAAACCATATTTATCCTTGTTGTAACAATGTTGAAACTTGAAAGAGTTGTAAACTTTGGATAAATGGTGAAAAAGACAGCATGAGCTGAGGAAACCAACCTGTACTGCCATTGACGGTCCAGCTTGATCAACACGGCCTCCTCTATCATCAAACATAGCGCGCACCTACTCATCAATTTAAGCAATGCAAAGGAGGTAGTAAGCTATCAAAATGAAGGAACCAAGGTCAATACAGTTTAAGGACTTGAGAAGAAAAACATAAATGCCTGTAAAAACTGTAAATATGTTTCAGGAATGATTTTCAGGGCAAGTAACAAGTCAAAAGGAGCACCTTTCCATAAGCTTCACCACAAACTACAATGTCACCCTTTTTAAGAGTTCCATTTTGCACAATAAGTGTGGCGACAGCTCCCTTTGCTTTATCAAGACCTGCTTCTATAATGGTGCCTTTAGCATTTCTCTTTGGGTTGGCTTTCAATTCTTGCATCTTCACAATCATAGAAAGGATGATTCAGATATAAAATTTGACAAGGAAACATCTAAGAACCTGAGCAGAAAGTTTATACCTCTGCCACAAGCATAACAGTCTCCAGCAATTCATCAATGTTCTCACCTTTAAGAGCGCTGATCTGATTCAAGAGATAGAGAATTAAAAAGTGTGAAAAAGGAAGAGCATGTCTAGTTTTTTTTTTTTTTTTTTTTTTTTTGTGGTATGTGTGTGTGTGTAGAGAGAGGAGAAACCTGAACCATAGGGATGTGACCACCCCAAATTTCTGGCATAAGGCCAACAGAAGAAAGCTCTTGCATTACCCTTTCTGGATTTGCTCCATCCTTATCTACCTGAGTCCATATAAGAAAGAAATAATCAGTTTTTTGCATAGCATGAAGAACTCAAGAACCTATACAGCAGTCAATGAAACATGCCTTATTGATGGCTACGATAATAGGCACCCCAGCAGCATTTGCATGGGCAATTGCCTCATTAGTTTGTGGGCGAACTCCATCATCAGCAGCCACTACAATGATTGCAATGTCAGTTACTCTCGCTCCACGAGCCCTCATTGCACCAAATGCCTGTTGCAAATCAGTTAGAATTTAGTCTCTCGAATGGCTTGCCCCACCATTTAACAAGGTAGTCAGGACTTCAAATTTCAATTCAAATAGGAACCTTGCATAGTGTTAAGCCAAAACCATTTTGAGGTCCACAAACAAAGCTTAATAAACATAGACTTAATCTCTCAAATGGCTCATCCCACTACTTAACAAGGTAGTTAGGACATCAGGTGTCAAATTCAAATAGGAACCTTGCATCAAGGATTTAAATATAGTTCCGTGTCGACTGACATGAGTGGAGCATCTCATGCTGCTAGCTGACCGACACATGGAACTTATTGACAATGAGACTCTTTGGGATGACGAAGAAGCTTCTGCAACATCCCAGACAATGACAAAGATTTTGCAAGTTGTCTAAAATGATGAAACTTGCATGACTTGTCCGAGACAACCAAACTGTTCAGGGCTTCCACGAACTATCTGAGACTACGTGAGCTTTCGCATGGTGACAAGTGACAAGGTTAAGTTGTTAGAGTTTTGTTGTTTTTTTCCCCCAATCTTCTCCTTTTTATCTACTCCTCTCCAATTCTTTCCCCCTTGTGTGTTAATGTCATGAGCATCATGTGTCTGCGCTGTTAGCACAACATCAAAACAAAATTGAGATTTGAAACTTTGGATTGCATTGTGTTTAAGCCAAAACCATTAAGAGATCCTCAAAAACCTTTAAAAACAGCTGAAAATCCTAATAATGCAAGAAAAGGAGCAAGATAACACATACCTCATGGCCCGGAGTATCAAGAAATATGCATGGCTGAGGCTTCCCATCTACTGGGACAAGAACCTTGTATGCTCCAATACCTTGGGTTATTCCACCTGCCTCTGATGCAACCACCTGTAAAAGTAAACTTAACTAAACTTAAATTGCCGTCCCTGAAATTGAATTGTGTAGATATTCAATCAAGCAGATCAACATTCTGAAAGAAAATATTCTGATGTTACCCTGCTCTTTCGAATATAGTCCAGCAATGTTGTCTGCATGAGCAAATTAAAGAAGAAACAATTTAAGGTTCATATATACATGGATTTAATCACTATAATATGGAAAACATGAAAGAAATTAAATAACTGTACCTTCCCATGATCCACATGCCCCATGATTGTAATTACAGGAGGCCTATCTTCTAACATGTCCAAGTCCTCTTCATCAAGTACTTCTTTCTTCTTTGCCATCTCTTCCACGCTAACTGGATCAACTTCAATTACTTCCACATCATATTCCTTGCTTATCATTTTAACCATTTCTTTATCTAGAATGTGGACTGCATCTGGCTTGACCCCTCTTGAGAACAGAAATGAGAGAATATCTGCTTCACTAATGGCCAATTTGTATGCTAACTCCTCCATGAGCATACCCTCCTCACCCACCTCAAGTATCTCAACCTTTACAGGTTCTGCGGCTTTAGCTGCTTCAAGTCTTGCAGCTTTGCGGCTTGCCTTGCTCCATTTTCTTCCTTTCCTTTGTTCCATGACCCCAGGGATAGGCACATTAAGCTCTGAAGCTTCCTCTTCAGATATCTCACCATCTTCCACCAGCCTTCTACGCAAACCACTAGTAGAACTAGATTTTTTCCGACGCTCATCTTTGACTTTGGATGCCAAGGACCCTTTTACTGGCTTTGAAGGGATTGATATCATTGCTGCAGCTGCAATCGGATCAACAGACTGCTTCTTGGATGCGAATTTATCTATAAGAATGGGTTTTCTTTCCTTTGGGGCATCAGGTTTCTTCACTGTAGAAAGGGAGGGTGAAATAACTGCAGGTTTTGCTTGCAGCTTTGGTCGGGCTGGAGAAGGCATTTGAGGCTTGATAGGGGCTACAGCAGGAGTTCCCAATATATTTGTCCCTTTGGTTAAAGAGGGTTCACTCTTCACTTTCCCCTTGGGAATTTCTTTAACCACCGTTTGTGCACTTGCAACAGGGTTCCCTTTCCGCCAAACACTCTTAACAGTCTTCGATTTCCTTATAGTTGGAGTTGCATTTTGTGGCCCAACTTGTTTGGAGCTGCCATTGGCCACACCATTATCCTTGATAGCTTTACGACTCAAGTTCACTGAATTTGTGGTCTTCTCGAGCTTTTCTACCTTCTCTAAAACCTCACCAAGAGATTCTACTACTTTGTCTCTGTCTTCCAATGAGGTTGCTGGCTTCTCTCGAACAGCCAAGTCAGGCGACCAAATGCCTGAAGCTGAGTTTGGAGGATATACTGGACCATTGGGGCGTGCTGCCAGTATAGGCTTGGGAGCAGGCTTGAGAATGAGATCAGCATCCTCGTCTCTGCTGCCACTACTGTTGGTGATCTTCAATATGGAATCGGCAGATGACGGAATCCCCCTCTCCTCGATTAAATTAGTGGTCACCATACACCTATAGACACGACCTCCAAGGTGACGCCATTGCCTCGGGCCGAGGAAGGCATCGAATCGAACCCCAGAAACAACGTGAATCCTCCCGACGGCGACGGCCGTGGGCGAGACCTCTAGGACAACAGGGGAGACTGCCATCGCGCTTCCCAAGGACGTGAAGGAAGCCATGGCATCACACGAATAGCCCTGAAGCCACACAAACGTACGATTCTCTCCAAATTAGCATAAAATTACCATCTTTCGATCGCAGCTTGATCTCAGACGGCAAGATGCAAACTAAAGTTCAATTTTTGAGCCAAAAAAGGCACGAACTTTCACCATAATCTCGGATTACAGGTTCTAAGAACCACACACACACAAAACCTAATGTTGCGCCAAGAGATTTTCCTGGTAGCGGATAAGGGCCAGCGACAGGTTGTGGAGAGAACAGTACCTGAGAAGAATGAGGCGGACTTGTGGCGACTTCTGTTCCTCACGAAAGCAAAATAAGGGAGAAGAGGAGGGGGGATTTGGGAAGGAAATCTTCTGTTTGTCGTAGTGAAGGATGTGGCTCGCTCTCCACCTGTCGTCGATACGTTTGTGATGATAAAGGTTTGTGGTCGAAGGAAATCCCTGCTCGTGTTCTAAATGTTTTCTAATTCATGTGAAATACTTAGGGTTTATAGTGCATAAGTATGTGATTATTCGGTAATGAAAATGGTAGTAGGGTTGATTACGAGAGGAATGAATTTAATGATAATCAAAAGTTAAGTTATGAAATTAGAGATATCAAATTTATTCGGATTTCCTTCTATTATTCCTGTCTAACAAGAATATCATTAATCCAATGACCCCTAACTAAACAACCCTTACTGTGTGTCTTGTATTTTTGCTTAAATAGTAAAACTGAAATGTTTTTTTAATTTATTTTTGATAGATTTTTTCTAATAGAATCTCTAAATACAGAGCAATTTATACCCTTGTTGAGTTTTTGTTAAAATATCGACAATTATTGCTCCTTATTTTTTTGCCTAATTTTTGTCAATAAAGATAGATTTTGTAATTAAAAAATATTTTTAAGATATTTAAAATATGTGAGATTATATCACTTGATCGGGTTGATTTTTTTTATCTCTGCCCTTTCTTCTCAAGTAAACGAGAGTAAACGAGCAGTTAAAAAGCATGGCAGGCACGTGACACGAGTACGTATCATGCGACAAACACGTGCTTCGTTTCGCATTTCCATTTTTGGTTTTGTCCCGTCTTTACAGTCGATGTACCACGCTTCCTCGATCACCACCGATCGCCGTGGCTGCGGCGCATCGCATGGCCAAAGGACGATCGTTAGTCCGAGCTCTTCTTGTTCTTCCTTGCGAGAAGAGATCCATTCTTTCTCCCTAGCGAGTTTTGTCTTCGTTATTGTGTTTTCTTCGGAGTTACGCATTTTCCGCTGGGTCGGCGCGTAGTATACAGATGCATAGGTGGGGCTTCAGGAGCTTGTGTCGATCGAGGAAAGCCGGATCTAACGCATATTCTTTGAAGAGATTTCTGCCCGTGGCTTCTCTTGGGGCTCCTTTGAGTCAAATCCCTGTTGAGGTACCCTCAAAGGTGCAATTTTTTTTGGCTTCCCTTTGATGGATGGATAGAATTAAATTTCCTTTTTTTTATCTAATTTGATTGTAGAACGATGTTCTTGTTGGTCTTCTTAGCTCTTGTTATTTCCTGCACATATTTGTTGCCAGTCGATTTGAAGCGATGGACATTTCATTCTCCCTTAATCTGTCGTTTTTGCTTGCCAATGGATCACTGAGAGATACTGAAAAATAGTCAACTGAAGATGTTAAACTATAGTTGGTCGTCAGTTTTGTGACTTAATCCCTTCAAGTTGATGGTTCATTGCCATAACGACTAGCGACGATCGTCGTTTCATCCTAGATCATGTTATAATCACATTTACCTGGTAGTCATCAGATGATTACCAAAGTTTAATTAATTTTAGCTCAATTTTTCCCACTGCACTGGAAATAATTTATTTAGATCTTCCGGGCCGATGAAATTTTATTTTTTTACCATGTGAACCCAAACCGATACTCCAAATATTCAAATGAAAGAATTTTAGAGTCTCGTAAGTTGAAGTGAATCAAAATTGTTGATCTTAGCCTTAAACCAGTTGACAAAGATTGATGATAGTTTTAGGCCTTGGTAACCAACATTAATGTCCGCTTAAGGGCAGATAGACCGTCCACCCAGTGTCAGTACCCACATCTTCTACTAGGCTGAGCTTAACAGGAGCAAGAAACTTAGTGGCAACTGGCAACAACCAGGATGAGATATTATTTAATTGTGGAAATATCATGTCAGGTGTACCTGTCATAGTTGGAACTAACCTACCAAAGTTCCAATCAGTCCCAGATCAGCCACAAAAACTAGACAAAAATGGTTTTGCAAGGCACTGATGAAGGGTTATTCAAAGCATCTCTAATGATTCCAATTGTTTGAGTGTTTTTCTCATCTTCTACATTCCACAATTTTATTGTATTGTTTTCTCTTTTTTTAATTTTTTTTTTCACTAGTGATTCCAATTTCACTAATCCTATCAATTTAACACAACTAACACCTAAGTTATCTACCTTATATTTTGTAAACTACGACAAGATCCATGTAGCCAACTTCAAGGGCTTGACAATGATAAGAAGAGAAGGAAATCACCAGTGAACCCAGAAAATTTGGAATGAAAAATGATGAAAAACAAACCTTCACACATATACTCCCACAGGAACTATTTACTTACGCCACATGCCTTGATTTTTGAGGAACATTGATAACTAGGAAAACTGCCAACTATTTTTTTTTTTTTGAGTTCAGCCACTCCGATATGTTATAAAAATAGTACACATCTATAGACAATGTTAAATATTGGAAAGTAAGGAGTCAAAATCACTATTGTTCCAAGCTATCTCAATAATTAGTTTGCTATCATTTTCATAGAGTAGTCAATTTGTCACCATATGACTTAGATATTCTTCTTCATGTCCTTTCTTTTTGTGCTGAAGTTGCAAGCATGGAAGTAAAGTTTGTCAATTGGCTCTATCAAAAGATGGAGAAATTGCTTGATCTTTGCACACAGAAGTTCCATTTCAATATCAAATGGTTAGCACTCATCGGTTCAGTCTTTTGTCTATTTGTCCTCTTTCTCATTGCCTATGGGGTGCTAAGAATCATATTCCAGTTTTTCAAAGAATAGCCTTATATTGACTATTGAAGACTGGTATAACATAGTAAATTTTATATTTTCTGGAATGTGTTTAAATTTTAGCCTGCATTTTCCCTAAAAAGTAGCTTTTGCGACATTAATCATAGTAGCTTGCTTATCATACTCCTTTTTGAGACAGATACTGTAGGATTCATTTTCTTTCTTATTTGGCATAAAGTTGAAGTATCTCACTTTAAGCTATGCATAGATACAACTAATATGACTATAATCGAAACTGGTTATTTTCATGCTGTTCTACTGAAGTTGTATCAACTTTTATATTTACTCCATTTGGTGCTATGATTAGTAGGTACGGAATTATGGAGAATATCATTTTCAGAGTTCACATGGCTTACATGACATCAGATATCAGATTGACCAAGACAAAATATCTGCAGCCGAGGTGCGAAATTGTTAATTTTTTGGGGTGACTGTTTAGTAACTGATATTATAGAAGAAAGGAAGCCTCATGTGTTCGACACCATAACTAAGGATACTGCCTACAAAGATTCCACTCAAATCAAGGAAGAGATGTATTTTCAAATTTTAATTCTGATAGTAGTCATTAGCTGATTACCTATGTTTATCTTCCATTTGATCTAGGAACCAGTGGACCCCTTTGCCTTGGTTTCTGATGAACTCTCAATTATCGCAAATAGATTGCAGTCAATGGTGGTCAGTGAGGTGGGTTGATGTAATCTGAAGAAATTTAGTCATTCTGAACATGTCTTGATCTTTTGAATGTTAAGACCTTAACCACCTAAATCCAAACCATTTCAGGTCCCCAAGCTGGCATCAGCTGCTGAATATTTCTTCAAAGTAGGAGCTGAAGGGAAAAGATTTCGACCTACAGTAAGTACTGAGATAAATAACTATCATTATTATTGAATTGCAAGTGTTTGTTATACAGCTTGATATGATTCTCTCTCTCTCTCTCTCTCTTAAATATCAGTATAATATGATTCTCTCTCTCTTAAATATCAGTATAACGTCTCTTTTTGGGTTGTTCACAACTTGTAGATACTCTTTCCTGTTACTCATTTCATAGTATGCCCATAAACTTTTCCAGTTTTTTTTTGTAATCTCTCCGTATGTAAGCTGGAAGCATTAAAATTCATGCTATTGCTATATAAAAATGTGATTATCCTTGCCGAAGTTTGTGCCTCTTTGCTTTTTATTTGTTTATGACTAAAGAATAAAAATATCACAGGTACTACTATTGATGGCTTCAGCTCTGAGTGTGCCTACACCCAATTCCATTCCTGCTGAAGTAGCTTGTAATTTCCAAAAGAATATGCGAACCAGGCAGCAGTGTGTTGCTGAAATAACTGAAATGATTCATGTTGGCCATAATTTTATTTTAATTTCTCTTTTGGAGAAAAGATTTAAATTTCTCCTTTCTCATTTCAATACTTTTTTCCCCACTTCGGTAGGTTGCAAGCCTTCTCCATGATGACGTCTTAGATGATGCGGATACAAGACGCGGTATTGGTTCACTGAACTTTGTAATGGGCAACAAGGTGTCTCCGTTAGCTTCTTTACCGACAACTATATTTTAATTGCAACCAGCATGTTTCAAGTGTCGGTAATATTATAGGTGGACATATTGAAATCGTGACCTTTACAGTTCGTACTAACTACTTAATAGCAGAAGTATTTTCAACTGTTAACTGCAATTTTGGTTTATTTTCTTTGTTGCAGCTTGCTGTGCTTGCTGGAGATTTTTTACTTTCTAGAGCTTGTGTTGCCCTTGCGTCACTAAAGAACACGGAGGTATCTTGGTTAGCCGTTTCAGTGTTAGCCAGCTGTGTGTCACTGTTATCTTGTTTTCAGTGATTGAGAAAAATGCTAATATTGCATTATAAGCATATTTGCCTAGTTTTCCTTATTCTTAGGCTTTATTTTCTATCTTCCTTTTTACTCTTCTTCTACATAGCCTATCCCATGCATGTGAGAGATATGCATTTCTTGGTAGATGGATAAAACCATCAAGTTTCTCTATCTCTTTTGCCTGAGGTTTTAAATGGCACCTAATAGCACACTCCATGAAGTGAGCGGTATTCTTGGTAAATGAACTAAAGTCATCTTCTCTATTTTCTGAGGTATATTACATACAAGAACCCAGTCCTTGAAATAATTGTATAGGATTCAAAAGCACAACTGTGTGGATTTATAATAGTTGAGAATTCCTGTGGCCAGTAAATATGTGTAACCTTCCCTGTAGCATTAGCCAAGACTCATGAATATATCTAGGAAAAGTTTACAGTCTGGTCGAGATGAATTCAAGACTTAGGTACTGATTGAAGGAAATCATCAAAAGCATGCTGATGAGATAGAAAATTATTCTTGAATTATGAGTAGATACTGAAGTGCTTCTATCCTCTATGCACTTCCATAAACACCCGCGTTCATATTCTTCTGCGTACATGAACAAATTCATTTGTTTATTTATTTTTTTCTTTTGGTTGGGGGGATATGTGTGTGACAATCTTGCTTGCTTCCGTAGGTTGTATCATTATTGGCCACTGCTGTTGGACATCTGGTCACTGGTGAAACAATGCAGATGACAACTAATGCTGAGCAATGCCACAGGTAATTAATTTTTCGGTTACCTCACTTCAGGAGTCTTGCCTGACGTAAACAGACTCATTGTGAATGAATAGAAAAGAAAGGTGCATCCCTGAATACTGTGTTTTATATCTGTTTTACCAAAATGTCACATATATGTGGAATTACAGCATGGAGTATTACCTGTCGAAGACATACTACAAGACGGCTTCATTGATCTCAAACAGTTGCAAAGCTATTGCTTTGTTAGGAGGGCAAACTACAGAAGTTGCAATCCATGCATATAATTATGGGCGAAATCTAGTATGATGATATTATCTTTTTCAGTCCGAAGACATTTTTAATTAATTATACATTTGTAAATACTAACTAAATTGTTTCTTTACAGGGGTTAGCATTCCAACTAATAGATGATGTGCTTGATTTCGTTGGTACTACAACTTCACTGGGGAAGGGATCCCTATCTGACATTCGACATGTAATTCTTTTGCAAATCTCCTTGACTCTGATTTGATGATTTAGTGATTTCCTGTTTTTCTATCCTTATTTCTCTCTCCTTTAGCACTGTTTTGTTAAGCTAATCTTATTTTACAGGGAATCATTACAGCTCCAATACTTTTTGCAAAAGAAGAGTTCTCGGAGCTGCAAGCAGTTATTGATAAGGGATTTGACAATCCTGCAAATGTAGAGGCCGTAAGTTCTCTGTTGCTTAACCATTTTGCTTCTAGCACATTAAATGGATTAGTACACAAGACACAGTAAACATTTCGTGAATCTATCCAGTTTTTGCTCGAACCAACACATATCGCATGAAAGAGAACTGTTTTTGCATCATCCTTGGCCAATCCCTTCTGAACAATTTCTATTCGCAAAGCTGTTTGTAATATTTGCTTGCAATTTCTCACCTTTCGTTATGCTGAGTGGAGAGTTGACATCTGTAGTTGCTTCTGCTTGAGTTGCTCTTCGACACGCATTTTATAGAGAAACATGAAGTTTTAAAACTACTCTCGTGTAACTGAAATTATCTATTTGATAATGCTGTGATTTTTTGTTTCCATATTTCCGTAACACTATGGCGCTTCATTATTCTTGCAGGTGCTTGACTATCTTGGAAAAAGTCGAGGAATTGAGAGGACAAGAGCACTTGCAATTGAACATGCTAATCAGGCAGTTGCAGCGATCAACGCCCTTCCTGAAAGTGATAATAAGGATGTCGTGATTTCTAGGCGAGCGCTTGCCGATCTTTCTCACATGGTGATCACTCGATCGAAGTAAAACTGCAACTCAGAATTTGTGTGCTACAACGGGTATGTGGTTCTTTTGATTACATGTTCTTTGTTAGACAAAGCCATAATTGAGCAAACCACTACATTCTTCTTGGTAATTTTGTTATTTCACTTTCTTACAGTGTTTTTTTCTTTAAAACTGACCTGATTACAATTCGATCTTTCCTTATCTTTTTATAGGTATAGAGCTAAAACATCACCGAGTATTTATGTTCTTATTATCAGTGTGAATGATGATGATGAATTCTTATATTTTAACACTTGAATATATTTTAATTAAGATGAGATTTAATGTTATAGGTACATTTAATATTCTAAATGTATATTAAAATTATTTTTGTGACCCATTATTGAAATTTCACAGATTATTATATCTCTAATTGACCATGGGCTAGCTGCGGCATGTCACTTGGGGCGATGGTCTTTTGGAGGTCCCAAATTTGATATACATTATATAATATATTTTTTATATAATTAGATTGTTTTAATAAAAATTTAAAAAATATATTTTCATGGATTGTTTTAATAAAGACTTAAAAAATATATGTTGCTGGATTCTTTTAATAAAAAATCTAAAAATGGAAAAAATGAAGAAATGTAAATGGTCCTTTTTTTCTTTATTTTATTTCTTATACAACTCTTTCTTTATTAGTGTATTAATAGAAGATTTCAAAGAGTGCAGTCTGAATCTCTTCCCTTTAAAATTTTAATTTCATCAGTGTTATCATTCATCAATATATAAAATTATTGTCAATATTCAATATTCAATATTAATTTTTCATATTGTATTGGAGTCTAATATTGTGTGTGTATGTGTTTTGTTTTGTATTAGTAGATATTACACTTTTTAGAGGAGCATAGGAGAATCTTGCAAGATATATTTTGTATGATATTATATTTTTTTAAAGAATCTTGCAAGATATATTTTATAGAAAAATAAGATCATTGATGACAGTATACAAGTAGAAATTAACAAGTAGAGGAATATTGGAACAACTATTAAATAGGATAATCAATATTGTGTATCGATTGACAAAAAATAATTTGGCATTTCGAGGAGATGGTAAGAAAATTTATATTGAAAATAATGTTAATTTTTTTTACAGATGATTGAAATGGTTTCTGAGTTTGATCTAATAATAAAATATATATATTCAGTATATACATATCTTGGTCCTAAAATTTAAAATTAGTTGATGCAAATGTTAGCCATTAAAGTGAAAGAAACAATTATCTCCAAAATTAGAAAGGCAAAGCATTACTCGATTATATTAGATTATATTCCAAATATGAGTCTTGAAAAATAAATGTCTCCGGTAATACTTTGCATAGAGATGATTTATTAGGCTCTCTAGTCATATAAGAATATTGGATTGAATTATTAAAAGTGGATGATACATTAGGAAATGGTCTTTTTTCCGAACTAAAAAATATGTTGAGAAATCTTGAACTTGATGTTGATGATATAAAAGGTCAAGGATACGACAATGGATCAAATATAAAAGGGAAGCACAACAGTGTGCCAAGAAGATTAATAGAAATAAATTTTAAAACTTTATATACTCTATGTGGTTGTTTCGGTCTTAACTTGACATTATGTGATATGATAAATTGTTGTCCTAGAGGTGTATCTTTGTTTGGACTAATACAATGTATGTACGCGTTATTCTCCTC
>JBBPFP011023853.1:0-13306 GCA_037974795.1 Kaempferia galanga | reverse complement strand
CAAACCAAACATATTTTTTATCTTAAACCCTCTACATAATCTAAACCCTGAATATAATAAAACTACCTACCAAACGAGGTCTTATAGTTATAGTAGCTACACATATGATATTTAATAGTTATGAAATCATAGTTATTATAATATGTATAATAATTACGATTTCATAATTGTTACCATATATATTTAATATTAAAGTGACAGACATAAACAAGAAGGTAACAAAAAATAATATTAAAAGATAATTATGTCATGGGATGTACGCCCTTCTCGTAAAAAATAGACGCCATGGTCGGAGCATTTCTAAAACTCACAAAATGTTGAAGAAGTAAAAAAGATAAATACCAAGGGGGAATTTCAAACATTAGAACAATCTAGCGGGTAAAACGTAAATTACTCTATCCGTAGGAGAAGATGGAATCACAGCCGTCAGATGCTCATCGCGGCATCGTTCGTTCTTCCTCATTTCGTCCGTCGCACTGCATGGAATGGGGTAATCCAACTGCCCCGGTTTCCCATTTTTCCTCTTTTCTTGTACGCCGTCTGATGATTGGATCGCTCTCGCTCTCAAACACACAGACGGCGGCGAAATGCGGTGGCCTGCGGCAAAAACCTCTCGCTTCCTCCGGGAAATTTCCGTTTGATCCGATCCGGCCACTAGGGATGGCCGATCGAACCGGCCGCCGGCTCGCCTCGGCCTTCCTCCCGCCGCTCTTTCTCGCGCTGTTCCATCTGTCCCTCTGGCACCCGGTCTCCGATCTCTCAACTAGCCTCCATGGCTCGAGCGAAACCACCGCCGTACCTGCCCGGAACCACGTTGTCAGATTTCTGGAGTACCGGATGGTGGAGGACCACCGTGCCTACCTCGAGGAGAAACTTGGATCCCGTAGCGGATGGAGGTGGGTTGAGCGAAGGAACCCGGCGGCTTCGTTTCCGACAGACTTTGGAGTGATGGAGATCGAGGAATCGGATCGGGCTTCTTTGGTCCTGGAGCTTAGGATGCTAGGGCGAGTTAAGGATGTGTTTGTTGATACTAGTTATTCGAGGAGCTTGTTTGTGCAAGAGAGTCGCAGAGGAGGCAGGGGCCTTTATGAGTCGAAGAAGAGACCTGGGAAGATTTTTACATCGATGTCTTTCGAAGAAGAAACGGAGGTTTATAGTCCGTTTAGCAATGCTTCCATTAGCTGGAGAAGAACGCTGATGATGCAGGTAACCGCCTTATTCGTCATCCTATTATTGTCTTGTAGGCATTGAACATCATTGGACCAGCTGTCACATGGTAACTGACCCGCAGTAACCTCAGAATATCATATGAAACTCTGCATTGCGAAATTCGATCCTTGTGAAGCGTTTGTTTTGATTGACCAGATTTTTTGGGGTCTTATGCTAATCAAATACATGGGATTTGTTGGATAGCTATGAAGTCTAGCCTTGCAAAATAAGCTTACTTTTTTCTGGACAACAACATTATCCATCTGTCGGAGGAATCACATTAGTTATTTTAACAGTACTCACTGAAAGCCACTAATGTGGTTGGCAGAGATGTAAATAAAGTTACAAGTGAGTAGCATGTCTACCCTCTTACCTCTCTCCTCCCCCCAAGTGAACTCCATGCAAATTGTCATCAAAATTGGATAGGCATGTAGTCATAAAGAGCAATTTGTGTTGTTACATAGGCGTACTTTATGGTACAATTAAATTCATTATATTGTGTGCATATAAATGTTTGAGGTTGAAAAATCTGTCAATGTGCTAAAGATCTATCATTGTAAATCTAAGATACTTAGACTTGCTTTATGCTCTAGTTATTTCAAATTCTATTATTCTATTTATATTTTTTGCATGGAGGTGTTATAACAAATTAGTCTCACAGCTTTTGTGGAGTTTAGGCCGACTTGTATAATTGTGTACAAACTAAATGTTACCATGTAGTAACTTAAATCGATTATAGACGCTAAACAGGATGGCGATTATCCTACGGGCTGATGAGAAGAGGGGAATGGAGGAGAAGGCAAGAAGAGAACCCGAAGGAAATAGGAAGAAAAATCATCCTTTCCTAAAAGGGGAAGCTTTATTAATAATTGAGAGATGAATCCTCATACAGCTGGACAAGTGTTTTTATAAACTCTGGAACCCAAGACAAAGAAAGGAAAGAAATCTCAAAATATGAACCTTAATTCCAATCTTGTAAAGAAAGAAAAGAGATTTTTCCACAAAAGGAAATCTCTTGGCAGAAATTAAAATTAATATAACAGGATGCAGTTATAGACTAATTGTGACCCATAAATACTAGAAATACCAAAAATACCCGAAATATCCTAAAAACGAAAATTACTAAAAATAATAAAAATGGTGAAATTTTTACCATTTTTGAATTATGGGCCTAACCGGTGAAATTTGGGCCCAGAAGCCAGTAATAATTGTACATTTTCGAATTCTGGATGTGTGACCATCGATAGAGCTTGATTCCGAGTCCCAAGTCAAAAGTTATGGTCGTTTGAAGTTCAAGGGGTCATGTGGTGTTGATTCTGTATCAATTACCAAATTAAGTTAGCTTGAAGCCTTTTTTTTTATTTTTTATTTTTTTATTTTTTTTTAATTTCAATGATTGGTGATGATGACACTTCCATGTACACCTGAATGTCAGGTCGTATTCTTGTTAGGTAGTGCACATGTGTACTCTCAACTAAATGCATATATACGAGCTCTATCCTTATTACACTGAGAACTAGTATCGAATGACACTAGTAAAAATTGACATTATTTCATTTTTATTCGAAATTAGTGTGAAGAAATGAAATTATTTTGACCATTTTTTTTCTTGAAAAGTGAAAAAAAACACGATCAATTGTTCATTTTGTTGTGAATCACTATGGACGGGCATGTTTTACCATTACAATTCATGATTTGATTAATTGGTTAAGGCTTTCAATTTCAGATACTCTTTTTTAGGATAGATTGAAGTACTAAAGTTTTCTAAAATGGAACCTTAGTTACTCTGCAGCCACATAATAGGCAGGACTTCAGGATTCATGTAGTTCTAACTGTATGATTGACACATTTCAACCTCTCAAAGTCCTGTGAGTTTCCTAATTTGCAATTTTCTCCTTTGCACTTCAAAACATGGGTTGATATATTTCTGATAGTGCTTAATAAACTGTATTGCTCCTAACCTTATAAATTATGCTAGACTTATGCGTACTAGTTATACTGTAGCAGAGATCTCAAGTTACTTCTCTCTTTGGAGCTGATAGACTTTGGAGTAAAGGTTTTACTGGGAAGAAGGTAAAAATGGCAATTTTTGATACTGGTATTCGAGCAGATCACCCACATTTCCGGAACATTAAGGTATACTTTTTTTTTTCCTGTAGTAATGTCAAATATTTGCATCAAACATGAATTACTCCATAATATTTTGTTTCATTAAGTAATGAATGGACACAAAACAATGTGACCAGAAGACTTTCATCCTAATAACACCACTAGAAGCACTTAATACTTCTCATATGAAAATCTATTTTCTTAGCTGGTTCAATGTTGTGTTCCATGTGTCCAATCTTACTTAAATTTTGATTTGTTTCTAGCATTTCTGTTAAGATTCTACAAATATTTGTGCCACATTTAATCTAATTTCCTTGTTGTATCCCCTTGCGTCCACTTCTACATCTAACAAATTCCAAATTTATACCCCTATAGGCTATAACTATTCCTTCTTTACTATCATTCATTGCTTCGGTTCCGTTCATCTTCTAAACTTCCCCTAGTTAATTTGAAAGGACATGAACTTGCTGTGGAATGATATTCTCTGGATGTCTCAATTTTTTCTGTTCCATTTAGGTTGATATATTTACCTAGGTCACTGGAACTTAAGATATAAGTGATCTCTTTTTTCCATGGTTTAAATGATTGCTTTGTTTGATGCCGTGGTTTGAAAGACCATGTATTTAGACGACGAATAAATGGTACGGATATGTACTTAGAACCAATAATCAAACGAGAAAGAGGAAGACCGAAAAAGACTTAGTTAGCAATAATAAAATAAGATAAAATTTATTTAACTATAGATGATGATATAGTAGGGGATAGAGCCCAATGTCTTAAAACGATCCATATAGCCGACCCCACCTAGTGGGATAAAGTTTGGTTGTTGTTGTTATTTGAAAGACCCATCAGTTGATGTATGACTAGTTCTTAACTATATGAACAGTTAGATATACCATCTACTTTTATGTGTTCATTAATTCTAGGCTTACTAGGCAAGCTATATACTGTAAAGGTACTAATGTGTCAGGGAAAACTTCATTGCAGGCATCTATATACTGTAAAGGTATTCATGTGTCAGGGAAAACTCCGTTGGATCGGTATTCATAACCATACAAAATTACGACCAAAAAGTTGTAAACCATGGCTTCACAAGATCACTTGATTGGCTATTAATTCATTTATCTTTTCACATTTCTTTTAAGTTTGTACCTAAGTTTTCAAGCAACATGCCTTGTAAGTCGTAAAAGTTGAGGAAAGTAATGAAGTTATTTCTGAGTAGCATTGTGACTGATATGGAGTGCCTTTTGCTAAATGAGATATTCTCTTTTCAAGACCTTTTCATTTGTCTTCTTCTACAATGTCTAGTGTTTGACAAGTTCTTTGTAATTTTCTAGGAGCGAACAAATTGGACAAATGAGGATACCCTAAATGACAATCTTGGACATGGAACCTTTGTAGCTGGAGTTATTGCTGGTGAAGATGCAGAGTGCTTAGGTTTTGCTCCAGACACAGAAATTTATGCTTTTCGTGTATTTACAGATGCACAGGTGATGCATACTATCTGGATGAATTACGTGTCTAGATTTTGTGCAGTGGGCCTTTGTTCCCGTTTTCCTGTTCAAAGTATATTCAGATCTTTAGATTTCAATTTTTTTGCTTTATGCAATATGCAGTTACACAAAGTTTATCGGCCTATGTTAGTGCATGTTAAACATTTCATTAAGCATCAGTGTTTCTGATTTTCCTTCAGGGTGTTGTGTGTCCAGCAATTCACCTCTGAAATACAAAGAATTTGAATGGTATTCATGGTTGAAATCTAACATAGATGATAATTTGGTATATGCCACATCGATGGTTAAATATTTCTGATTTCGTGAATCTATTTCATCTGATGCATATGTATGCTAATGTTTTTTGATGACTATATTAATGATGAAGCTGATAAAAACCTTAGGCTTTCTTATGGCATGGATAGAATGGTGAATATATTGCTTCAATTATTCTCACTTATTTTACCACTTTTCTTTACTCACTTATAAGAAAATGTATTCTTATATATTTTTTTGTGGACTTGGTCTGTTTTTTGAGCGAGATCATGATAATTTTTTGTTCAGCCTCAATGCAGGTTTCTTATACATCTTGGTTTCTTGATGCATTTAACTATGCTATAGCAACTAACATGGATGTGCTAAATCTGAGTATTGGTGGCCCTGACTTTCTGGATCTCCCATTTGTGGAAAAGGTACATTCTATCTGTTGTTTGATGACTATTTATCTTTTAGTATTTCATTATGCATTTGTAAAGCAATTGATGATTTCTTCCTTTCCATATAATTGTGAGTTTCATAGTTTCTTCATCATTGTCCCCAAAGATTTAATATTCATGCAATTGATTTATTAATTTTTTGATAACTCAGATTCTAGAGTTTATGCATCATATTTTGAATGATAACAAATAAATATTATTGCGGAGTTGAGAAAGCATATCATTTGACATTGCTTTCTCTCAAACTTCTGAGTTTTTTTAGTGACTTGTTATAATTTTTTCTTAGTCCTGGTTTTACCATGTTGACTAAATTTGAAATATAGAGAAATCATGTTAGGTCATGATAGTGCATTGAATTTGATGGATTTGGGCAGCATTTATAATCTATACCATATGCGACTATCAATTCCATTACAGGAGATGAGATTAAGAAACTTTCCATGATTAAACAATTAAATTCTGAATTTTTAGAAACTAAAGGTGCTATAAATAATTGTGTTTCAAGCCATTGCAATCAAATAATATACTTTCTAATTTTTGGGAATTGCAAAATATGATTCTTGAAGGATCCTAGATTTATGATTCACAGGAATTGCTTTCTTAAGTTTTGGAACATGGATACCAAATGAAATAATTTTCTGTGAGTCTGGAGAAGGCTAGAGAAATAAGTAATACAAGTTCCAAAATTTGATACATTAGAAAAATAAAACATAAAAATGGTTAGGTATTATGGTGGATAAGAGTTATAAGGGGAAAAGTTAGTGTAGCAGCTGATGAGAAGTAGTTAGACTGAAACTGTTATTTACAATTTTTTATTGCAACAACTCAAGGGAATGGGAAAAAATGGTCCCATTACATGGTGTTCCTCTTGAAATGCATCAAGGTGCAGTAGTTGATTAAGCATCAAGTGCGAAGTTGATGGATTTAACAATTTTGATCAACCACTGATGGAGAAAGCTTGAGGAGGTACAATATACCTTTGAATGAATAAATAAAGGGGGTTCCACTCCATTTTAAGAAAAACAGTTGCTTGAACATTTTTTTCTAATTCAAAGTTAAAAGAAATGGAGATGAAATTATAGTCTTGAGGTTAAGGAAAGAAGACCAAATATTATGAGTTCTTATGCCTATAATGTGGATAAATCAAAAGATTTTTTTTCAGTTAGATTAATTGTTTACCACATACCTATGACTGAAAAATTTAGAGGCAGGAAAACATTCAATTGCTTATCATTCAAAGACATCTAACATGTATATATATATGACCAAATATAAATCCACCCTAGACCTAAACACTTAACGTGGGACTTAACCAACTACATTAAAACTAACTCTAACTCTCTTAACAAATATCTAGGATATCATATTCAATGTGATATAGAAACATTAGGGGAAAAATGGGTATTTGAAATGGAAAGCTTTTGAACTTATGTGCGATTGCATGTCTCCCTTAGAAGGAAAAGACTAATAAGACTGTATACGATTAGTATACTTCATAGGTTATTGAAAAAAAAAAAAACAATATGCACACAAATTAATAATGTTGAAA
Source organism: Kaempferia galanga (assembly GCA_037974795.1). Classification (NCBI taxonomy): domain Eukaryota; kingdom Viridiplantae; phylum Streptophyta; class Magnoliopsida; order Zingiberales; family Zingiberaceae; genus Kaempferia; species Kaempferia galanga. Next base: position 6,230 of record JBBPFP011023853.1, on the reverse strand, counting down.
TGCTAAGCTGTGTGAGGTTAACATAAAAGGAAAAAAATTTGATCATCTGAGAGGAATTAAGTGTAGCTCTAATATATGATAAAAGAGGAAAAATTTATCATTGTAGGACATGTCTAAGGTGACCTGTAGATTCTATATTTAAATAAGTTGAATTAATCAGTGTGAGGTTAGGCTAGATCAAAATAATGTCCTATTTCAATTACAAGTGATTGAGAATCTAGATATTACTAGAGATATAACACTACTTATAATTCAACGGAGGAATAAAGATTAAAAAGTTGATAATAAGTAATTGTAAGTTTGGAACTAAAGCAGTTTGATGATGTTGCTGTTATAACATGGATAGCATGAATTTCTTGCAATATATGTATGCCATTGTCTGATACTTGTAGCATAGAAAGGTCATGCTTTGTGGACACTTTGCAAAGTGTCTGTTAGGAAGAAGTAAACTATTTCAAATAGGTTATGAATACTAAATATCATTCTCTAGTATCAGTGTATATCATAAAATGTTAGGTTTTTTTTTATCGGTTTTCATTTTTTGCAAGTCTAACTAATTTTTGTTTAATTGAAATTGTTATCCAGGTATGGGAGCTCACGGCAAATAATATAATTATGGTGTCAGCTATTGGGAATGATGGACCTCTGTATGGAACACTTAATAATCCTGCCGATCAAAGTGATGTGATTGGAGTAGGTGGCATTGATTATAATGATCATATTGCATCTTTCTCTTCACGTGGAATGAGTACGTGGGAGATTCCTCATGGGTAGGGTTTGATTCTTTTCTTTGGTTTTTTTATCTTAGAAATGTGTATCATGACATTCTTCTGCATTTTTCACTGACTTGTATGGTAAACAAATCTATTTTTGTTATCCTTTATCCTTGTATCTGTCTTCATTATGTTAAAAAAATATATAGTACCTTTATTTGTATCAACCACTGAAAAAGGAAATAAAACATAAAATTTTGAACCAACATCCAATTGAGAGCAGTCATGTTTATGCCTTCTCGTCTCTCTCAAATTGTTGTCTTTTCTTAACTGTCGTTGAGTAAACTTATTACTCTGAAAGCACATTGAATACCTTTTTCTTCCCAAAACTATGCTACTTTAATTTACTTATTTCAACTGGCCACTTGATTTTAGTCTTTTACCAAGCTGTTGAATGCTGGCAGTTATGGTCGTGTGAAACCTGATGTGGTTGCCTATGGTCGTGATATAATGGGATCTAAGATCAGCACGGGTTGCAAGAGCCTCTCAGGTACTAGTGTAGCAAGTCCGGTTGTTGCTGGTATTGTCTGCTTGCTTGTGAGCATCATACCAGAGAGCATGCGGAAGACTATTTTAAATCCTGCAAGCATGAAGCAAGCTCTAGTTGAGGGTGCAACCAAACTTTCTGGTCCCAACATGTATGAACAAGGTGCTGGCAGAATCAACCTGTGAGTTTTTTTTTTTCATTAGCATTTATCATTTTAATTAAATTGGTTGCAGGCTAATGCTGGTCATTTGCTTTTATCAGATGGGAATCATATCAAATCTTGGAAAACTACCAACCAAGAGCCAGCATTTTCCCCAGTGTCCTTGACTATACTGATTGTCCTTACTCATGGCCTTTTTGTCGGCAACCTCTTTATGCTGGTGCTATGCCTGTCATCTTTAATGCAACCATACTCAATGGTATGGGTGTCATTGGTTACATTGAGTCACCACCCATATGGAACCCTTCTGATGACGTGGGAAACCTGCTAAGCATCCATTTCACCTATTCAGACATTATCTGGCCTTGGACAGGATATCTTGCACTGCACATGCAGATTAAGGATGAAGGTTATCAGTACTCCGGACTTATTGAAGGTAATGTGACGCTTACAGTGTACAGTCCATCATCTAATGGAGAGGAAGGGCACCAAAGTAGTACATGTGTGCTTCATCTGAAACTGAAAGTGGTTGAAACACCCCCTAGGCCACAAAGAATTTTGTGGGACCAATATCACAACATAAAGTATCCACCTGGATACATACCGAGAGACTCTTTGGATGTCCGGAATGATATACTTGATTGGCATGGTGATCACTTGCACACAAATTTTCATATTATGTATAACATGCTAAGGGATGCAGGATACTATGTGGAAACACTTGGATCACCTTTTACATGTTTTGATGCTAGTCATTATGGAACACTTCTTATGGTGGACCTGGAAGATGAATATTACAAGGATGAAATAGAGAAACTAAGGAATGATGTTTTGAATGAAGGGCTAGGTATTGCTGTCTTTGCTGAATGGTATAATGTAGACTCAATGGTTAAAATGAGATTTTTTGATGACAATACAAGGAGTTGGTGGACACCTGTTACTGGTGGTGCAAATATTCCGGCACTCAATGAACTTTTAGCTCCATTTGATATTGCTTTTGGGGACAAAATCTTGAATGGTGACTTTTCCATTAATGGAGAACAGAGCCATTATGCCTCAGGCACTGATATTGTGATGTTCCCGAAAGGTGGTTATTTGCATAGTTTTGAATTTCAAGACAATTCGGAGGCTAGTGCAACACAGAACATACTCTCCTCTGGGATGACTAAGGTTAGAAACTTAGCCCCTCTCGTTTTTTTAATTGTTAATGACAACCTATGCATAGGGTTGAAACTTTCTTTGATGGCAATGCACATATCAGTACCTCTTGTATAGATTTTTCTCTAAGTAATTTGTTGTTAAATTAGGCTAGCTATTGAAAGCTAGCAATTCTTGTTTTTTTTTTCAATTCTGATTTTCTCTTGTTTTATGATTTATGTGCCATTATTATTTTTATAATGCAGGTGTCCCCAATTCTTGGCCTCGTAGAAGTTGGGAAAGGGAGAATTGCTGTTTATGGAGATTCAAATTGCCTCGATGGGAGTCACATGGTAACAAACTGCTATTGGCTATTAAGGAAGTTTTTGGATTTCACTAACAGGAACATTAAGGATCCAGTGCTCTTCTCAGACTCGTCTAAAACTAACAAGCCACTTCATGTAGACAAGAGCCAGTTGCCAGTACGCAGAACTGATGTTAACTTTTCTTCTTATTCTTCGGTAGTGGGTAAAGATTTGATCTGCCATCGTGATACTAAGTTTGAGTTTTGGGGAACAAGAGGATATGGTATTCATCAATACATTGGTAGAAATAGGAAATTGCCTGGATACCAAGCCATGGTTAGTGATGCAAATACTACAATGGGTTCAAATCTGAAGTTCAATGAGTTAACAATACAAGACAGCTCGAGAAATCAGTCTGAAGTAATTGAAAGGAACAAATCCAGAACTAGCATTGATTTCTTAGGCCTGCTCAACCGGGATGAGGTATGACCCTCATTTGTTCTCGAGTCATAAACATCAAGATTTTATTCATGAATTTTATGCTTGGAATAAAATTCCCAAATAATTGTTATGTTAACATAGTTTATTTTTGTTCTCGTTGTAGATTCATACTGTTCAGATTAATTCCTTACTAGTAGCCGGAACACCATTAACAGTATATCTATATTAATTGCTTAGGCATACGGAACAAGCCCATACTTTACTGCTAAGGGAAAGCTGATGTCTTATTTCAGGTTGATGTTCCCATGTTGATGGCCGGTCAATGGATGATTCCTCTTTTAGTTGCATTAACTTGTAAGTAAACTTATGATGTTATTATCTATAGTGTGAAGTGGTTTTGATGTCTTGTGTTTCCTGATTGAAAACCATTGATGAACTACCAGGTTTTCTATTATATCTGAGTTGGCGAATGCGGCAGAGACGACGAAGAAGAAGGAAAGGCTCAGTATCAGGACGGCTGATGAACATGGTGTAGCAGCCCATCCATGGATAGGATAAACTTTTACTAGATGAGCATCCATCAGATGCGCTTTTTACAAATTAATCGAGTAGAAAATTTCAGCTAGCTGACAGCCAATTTCCTGTTCTTGGCGAATTTACTGGATTTTTTTGGGTAAGTTGTACATCCCTCCAAGTCAAGCACTCTGGTGTTTATGACCCTGAAGAGAAAGAACGTCGACGACTATTCCATGGATCAATCTAATAGAGAAGTTGCTGCTGGGTACATTGTATCATCCAAATTTTCCATTATATATAATATGTTGCATTCTGTAAACATTCTACCTGTAGTTTCTTTCTTCGTTAAGAATTTCCAGTTCAAACTTCTCTATAGAAAACTTATTAGATTCAAATATCTTCTTTTTCTATTTTACCAAAATATCATTTCAGTTCAGTTGTTATTTGACACAATAGTTTATTGTGCTTGGTTTAAGCACGATCCTGAATTTATTAATTTGTTATATATTGTTAAGTGGTCATTCAATAGGACTGGTGAATCAGTTAATAATCGAATGGACTGAACCAATTCAATTGAAATTGCATAAATGATTTTTTTTTAAAAAATAAAATATCAATTTATTTAGTTAAAAATTTAAAATTACTAGTATTTAATCTTTAAAAAATTAAAAAAATTAAAATAATAATATATACTCAGATAACATAAAAGAGTCGCACCCTTGCATTCAAAGTTTAATTTTCATTTTGCCGGCGCGCGGTCTGACTTGCTTGGCATTGATAGAAACACCTGACGGGCCTTTTTGCTTCTGCTGCCTCGGATGACCAACGCCGGCGGCGCGGTGGTTAGATGGATTCTGCAGCTCCACCGGGACGTGCCTAGGGCGGCGAGGTTCTACTCGGAGGGTCTCGATTTCAGCGTCGATGTCTGCACCCTCCGATGGGCCGAGCTCCACTCAGGCCCCTTCAAGCTAGCGCTAATGCACTCACCTAGGTTCGCCCTTCCCTTCCCTTCCCTTCCCTTCCCTTCCCTTTCTCTTTTCATGCCTCTTCATTTTCATGTCTTTCTCAATTAATACGGGCGGATGATCTTTGATGTCCACTTAATTCGCCCACAATCTGTTTGTTGATTGTCCCCAACCAACTATAAAATGATTTCGACATTGTTTAAAGTGACGTTTTCAAAAAATGATAGGATCTCAAGATATTATATATGGCAGGAGAAATAAGATAAATTTTACAGTAATAATTCCATTTTGGATTATTCATCTCATTGAAATTGTAGCGTCTTTTCTAATTTTCACTGACAATCAAGAAAAGGTTAACTGGAACATGCATCAAGAAACACTAAAAGGTGTCTTAGAACAGATTCTATGTGATCCAGATTCTCTAGAGATCATTTGCAGAGGTCCAAGTCATTAAGCAATGTGACATATAATTAAGATAACGATAAACATATACATACATTCAGGTGTTTTCTTACTCTAACTCGGTTTCACTGTTGGAGCATGACCCATTGTAAAGAGGTGTGAACAATCTGGTACTATTCTTACAACTCTAATAAGTTCACAATCTGTCAAAAAAAAAAAAAAAAAAAAAATCTTCTCTTGTGTGATCTTATTTGAGTTTGTGTTATCTATATTTTTGTCGCTTCTTGTAGTGTGCATGAGAGTGATTTACTCGTAAATTAGCTTGTGATTGGAAATTGTTGCATCACATCTCCTAAGAACCATGCCAAACTATTGGATAAAAGGGAAAAATTTACTAACAGACTTTCAATTGTGGATATACACAATCACTTTTGATATGCCAATTTTAAGTATGGTCCATCTTACTTGCGATTTCTTTTTTCATAAGATATTAATATCTTTAATCCAGTTTTTGCTAGCAGCAATGCAGCCATGAGTAAGGGATACTCTTCCATGCTATCCTTCACAGTAGCAGACCTAAACAACACAGTCACCAAGCTAATGGCACTAGGCGCGGAGCTTGATGGTCCCATAAAGCATGAAATCCACGGGAAGGTATGTGATCCATGAACCGAGTACCGTATCAGACGATTCACGTTCGATATTTGATGTTTTACCTGTTCAGGTAGCTGCCTTGCGAGGCCTTGATGGGCATGTGTTGAGTCTCTATGAACCTGCTTGAAGGTATTAAGTTCTCTTCGATACATGAGCATGCATGAGAGTTTTTTGTTTTCCTCTGCTTGTATGTGTGGGTATGGAACATCGGATTTAGCAAAATAAACAAAATTCTTGATAAATCATGTATTTAAATGTTTCTTGGATGTATTTAAATGTTTCTGGAGGAGGTAAATCACGGATGACTATTAACTATTAGGGTAAATGATTAAGATATGGGGGAGATACAGAAATTAATATATTCTAAGTCGTTATGTATGGTGATTTACT
>JBBPFP011023743.1:0-13307 GCA_037974795.1 Kaempferia galanga | reverse complement strand
ATATCGCACCGCATACATTGGCTTTAATGCATGCGGTGCATTATTCGAGTGTTATAACAATCGAATATCGCTGCAGTGCAACTCTAGTCCATGTAGAATTTAAGGAAAAATATTATATTATATTATATCACATAAATAACCAATACGGGGGTGTAAAACCAATACACCTAATTAATTTAATACCTTCAACAATTAATACATTATTTTATGTTTTTCTTAATATATAAACAATAATGGTCATTCAATATAATAATAATTGTAATATATTTCTATTGTTTTATTGTTAATATTAAATTAATCATAATCATATCATTTAATTATTTAAAATATTATTTTGATGATTAATTATTATACTATTAAATACTAAATAATATTTTAAAACAATTTTCTATTTTTCTAATGTCATTTATCCTATTATTAATATATAAATAACTTGATATTGTTTTATTTTGTGTAAATAAAATGATATTTGAGCATTCATTTTAAATGTTAAATATTATTTTGTAATTATATAATAAAATTATATTTATAATATTTTAATATTCAATTTAAATTTTTACAATATTTGGAATATTTTACTAACTATTCAGTTTTTAAGTAACTGTTTGATATCTAAAAACTGCATTCTAAAAGCAACTTGCGGAAGAACTTTGACAGCCACATAAGAAAAGTAGCTTAGGAACTACGGTGTTTCTAGTAAAAGCAATTTGAACATGAAATTACAAAACACCTTAATTAACTTCCAAAATGTTTTGACCTTAAGAACAATTTGGCGAAGCACTTCTAAACCCAACCTTAAACTATTTAATGTATAGCATGATTATGTATTAGAAACATCAACAACTACAACCCATGAACACCAATTATAAGAGCTTAATGTATAGCATGATTATGTATTAGAAACATCAACAACTACAACCCATGAACACCAATTATAATAGCTTATCTACATTGACTTATCCCACCCTGGCCATGATTGCTTCTGAACCAGAGAAAGAAAGATAAGAAAGATAAGAACCTGATATATTTGTGCCAAACCAAATTTGTGAACATCCTGAACTATTATGGTGTTAGCATTCTGAATATCAAGCCCACTTTCTACTATATTGGTGCAAATAAGAATCTGGATTTCTCCAAGGCAAAACTTCTCCATTGTATATTCAAGATGCTTTGAGTTTTGCTGAAAAGAAATGATAAAAGTGTTCTTCAGAATAGAAGGCAATAAAAAACAAACAGAATATTATGACAGTTAATATTTAAGAAGCTAATAGCTTATGCTAAGTTACCAAGATTATTTTTCTTGTAAAATAAATTGCTCATAATACGATGTAGATTGGTTATGAGGAACCATGGGGCTTGAGATTGACATCTGCGGGGAATGGACCTGCTTAATGAAAGTCCCTTTGGGACACTTATACCCCTCGATCACTGATGGCACTTGGGATATCTCTGTCCCAATTCAGAGGGGTTTCAGGCCATAACTCCCCTCCCTCAAAATGACTTGGAGAAAGATTCAATGCCCTTGTAACAATCAATTTCTTATGGAGCATGAGGGGATTAATGAAATCATGAATTATGGATCGGCTTCCCTATTCAGGAATGCTTATTGGCCATAACACCCACCCATCACAATGACAAAGAAAAAGATTTGAAGTATAGAAAAAAATTGTTCCACTATTGGTTATTGTTGTTGGCATGGCTGTCTGGAACCACCAAAATAAATTTTAATTTTTCTGAACTTGTAAAAATTCTTTACTTTTTAGAAACTGTTCATCACAACAATTTTTAAATGTTTTTCAAATAAAATATTAATGACAAAGTACTACTTATTATGAAATTTATAGAATTATATCTATTTTCCAAAGTTGCTCTGTTTTTCCTTACATTTTTATAATGCTCATGTTCATTTGTAAAATTTGGTTTCCTTACTGCATGAAAAATTATATTATCATCTCCTAATTTTTAAAACTTACAACTATCTTCCTAGCATTTTACACAAACATACGATATTATATTTTAGTCCTTACATTTTCATAAATTTTTTAGTCATCACTAAAAAGTTTTATTTTCATTGGAAAAGCATAAAGATCCTCTATTTTTTTAATTTACAAATTTATGTCAATATGTCCTACAATCATCATATGTCACTAGAATAATATATCTTACAGCCTTTATTCTTCTCAATTTTTAAATTTAGTCCCCATATTTGACACCTTTGTTTTCATGCTTCTATAACAACTCAACTGATTGCATTATACATTACATCTAAACATGGTAAGTTTGATGAAATAAAATATGCATGAAAAAAAAATGCCCTTGTTTGTTTACTATATTAGCTTTTATCAGGTTTATTAGTATTCTCTAATAGATAGATCCCCTCTCCTCCCCCGTGATCTGTATGCACTTTTCCTGGACAAAGCTATAGGACCAGATGTCATCCCTATTTAGTTAGACAGACCCTTTTTCGGCAAGCTACCAACATCATCGTCCAATACAGTTCGCAAACTAGCAAAATTGTAACTTCAACCTTGCAGTGTAATTCCCATGAACATGAATCTAACCTCATGGCTTTCATCTTCCTTGAGCCTGTCATTGTTGCAACAATTGATACGATCGTGGCCCACAACATCTCTAAGAGTCCCTAGAAGCTTTCCTGAATTCATGCACAATTGCAAGCACACTTTTCAATAAAGAAGTGAGGCCATGTGTTTTTCTATCGCATCAACAACCAATTGGGAATCCACATAATAAATAATTGATAGTATTTTGATTGTACAATAAAATGTGAATTATTTAGTTTTAATATAGAGTAGATTTACTATAGACTAAAGAATTATAAAAGGTTTATTTTAGAATAAGTTTAACATTATTAGAATGAACCAAATGAAGTCTATCCTAGACCAAGTTAAAAGGACATAAACCAAGATGAATGAAACCACCGATTCGACAGTTCAAAAAATCTCGACCCTTAACATCTTCAAAGTCAGTTATGGTTAATAATTTAGAGCCACCCGTTACAATCCGCTGGTTCAGTGGTTCATTGTTGTTATTTATATTATATTATATTATAAATGTTAGCTTCAATGGACATATGGATTAGTTTATGAATGGAAACTTGATTTCAATGTAGAGGTGAAACAATCACACATTAAAAAATTGAAGGTCGTTAGATTGATTTATATTGAATCACACCATTAAAATATTTTAATAAGATTAAATAATTATTTAAAGGAAAGTCTCGGTTCATTCTTCACCATTAAAATATTATAAATATTATTGAATAAGGTAAATTAGTTTTAAGGAAAGCCTCCATTCTTCACAAAATTGCTTTGTCAGCATTCGGGAGTTTATATTTTTTAAGTTTATTTGTGTCTTTTTCCCCTATAAAAGGAGAGAGGAAGGAATTCGTTCTTTATTTTTTCTCTCCATTTATCAACTCAAGTAAAACATTTCTATCTCTCTTCCTAGGCTTTCTCTAGTATTGAGTTTTTATCCTCTATGTCATCACACCCTCCCCTTATCTTTACTCTTATTATAATAATGTATTATAGACCAATTGGCATTGCACTTGCTACCAATGATTTTTTTTAATCTAACATTAACATATATATCACATAAGTTATAGATTTGCATTAAGTTTATATGTTCGGTGATAGTCTTCACCATATATATAATTTTATAGTTGAACAAATTATATCCTTTGGTAAATTATTGTTGAACATATTATACAAGATGGTATCTATAAACTAAGTTATATGTTGGATGGATAAAAAAAAATAGAATAAGACCCATGAATGACCTACGAAGATATTTAAATGGAATGGACAAATTAAATGAGTTAAAAGTGAAATAGTCTTGATATTGAAAAATTCAAGACAAATGGGTTGAAAAATTGGTTCCAATAGATAGGTGGAATAATCCTACATTGGAAAAAACAAGGCAAATGGCTTGGTTTATATTGTATACACCAAGAAGACTCTTAAAATGTTATGAATATCATTGAACGAGAGGCTATCTCTTCATTAAAAAAAAATAGACTCTTTAGACAAATCACCTAATAGTTTTTTAAAGAATAGCCCATGAACTGTCAATTAACCGTTGGTTTGAATCGGCAATGAACTGTCGGTTCATGGATGATTTCAAACCAGAACTCTAAAAGCGGGTTGGTTACGATTTTAGCTCGTCAAACCAGGACTTGTTGACCTGGTTATGGTTATGGGTCCTGTTCGAACCCAACTGGTACGCATGTCTAGTTTGCCATATGCACATATAATGTTCTACTATCAATGATTTTCCTCAAGCAAGTTTTATCCCCAAATTTTTTCCTTAGTATTGACTCTTCTTCTTTGATCATCTATTCTAAGAAACTAGGTGTTCTCTTCTTCCCTTGAAGATGCTTGTCATCCTCGCATGTAATCCAGTCCTACTATTTCTAACAAAAAATCATTGCACTAAGAAAAACTTCAAAAACTATAGAACTAGGTAAACTTGTCCTTAAAAAGGATAAAGAATAAAAACAAAAAATTAAAAGTATTGGAAGTTACTATGCTATTCAAAAAAAGTCATATTGAATTTCCTGAAATGCTAGTAAAAGAGAAGCAGACTCCTATTACAAATCTTTGTCAATAAATAAACCAACTAACCTTCCCATGAGCAATTGCAATTGTAGCACAGGAGAACGAATCTTCAAGAAAATCTCTTACTTCTTCTAACCCTGTTATCACAAATTCTCAGCACATCAATATCAATTTTCCATGGGCAAAAACTAACACATGCTTCATTGTCAATGATAACCTACAGAAAAAGGACCTATATATCTTTTCAATATTTTAGCACTCCCCTTCATGAGTGGGCAGGCAAATTGCAGATAATCGGACCAATCCCAGCATGTAGATTGGAAGAGGTAAGTTTTCTTTTAATTAACAACACCTGACACATGTATTTTGGTGCCTGATGTAAAAACAACTAAAACAAATATTATAAATGAAAACTTTTAAAACCCCTCCAGAAAAATAAATTGATTCATAATCTGAAGTTTGATCTTAAATACTTTTGTTATTACTTCTACAATCTCCAGTAAATGATCCTATTGTGTTATTTAAGCAAGCATGCTAGAATTTCTATTTTCTAGAATTTCTACCCTCTCGTGAGTGTATCAACTGAGGCACGTGGACCAATAAGATCATTGGTTGAGGCACACAGGTTTCCCCATCATGTCAAGATTCTGAGATTATTAGCTGCTCATGAGTCATTGTCAACTTATATTTGATTCACTGAGACACATCCCAATTGCGTAGTTTGTTTTAAAGACCCAATCTAACCATTTTAAGACATTTCAGTTTAGTTGCAGTTCCAAATGAAACTGGATTAAATTGACTATATTGAATTAAGATTAGTCTAACCCATTAAGACTGAGACTATTGTGAGCAAATAAGGCTCAATTTCATACAAAGATCACTTGGATCAATATTATCAAGAAGTTGCCATCTTAATAGCATGACATTAGCCTTCTTATCGCTGATGTCATAAACCATGTCTAACATTCATCTAGTGATAATGAAGCAATGATACATAAAACAAATAATCAAATGGATTTTGGTTGAAAACTAGCAAAAATTTAACTCTATCCCCTCTAATACATCTTTCCCATCTTTCTCATTCAAGCAACACTTCTAAATATCTAAAATCCCATACACTCACAAGGTGTCAAAGAAAAGTTTGGTTGCAAAGTGAAAGCCAGCAAAAAACTTGGGAGTTCATAATGTTTAAGCTATTGATACAAAGTTAATTAGTATCAATATTGTCGATCGTTGGGTAAAAAAATCACATTATCTATTGCTAGCCAAGTTTTTAAGACAAGTCATATCTCATAATTATTGAAGTGGGAAAATTATTAGAGTTATTTACTTAGGTAGTCTCCACTGCATTGATATATATTGCAATTATTATTCTTTTATATTTGCCACTTTCAATTGAGTTTTATTCTATTTATAATTTGGTTCTAAACCCTAACTCAAACTAGTTAAAAAATATTGTATACAAGATTTAAAACCTTCAGTTTTGGTCTTTGACCATAACGATGTATTTTCGGTACCAGTCATGCAGTTTCAATATTATTTTGATATTTATTTAATTGAATATTAATAATAATAATATAATTAATTTTACTTAAGTAATTTTTAATTAATTGTTAATTATAATTAATTATATTATTAACACATATTTGTTTATTTTATGCCTAATTCGATAGTCTCAGTTTTTATAATTAAAATGTTTTATAATCTTTAATTTTAATTTTTAACTTAAATTATATTTCTTTCGTGTCAATTAAGTATGCTAGTAAATGACAACTAATTATTTGCCCCACTGAGCGCACATAAAGTAGCCCCACTGAATGGCACACAAAGTTTGAGACCCTCGATACAAATAGAGGGGCAAGATTCCACAATAAAGTTTTTGCTAGCAACCCAACAAAGACAATGCAAGTGACCACAAGGGTCAGGCTTCCAAGAGTGACATGCTAAAGCTTCCACAAGTGATAACAAGAGCAAGGATTTAATGATACAAGTGTCTGTGAGGGCCAAGTTTCTACAAGCACGAGGCTTGACAAGGCTTCTGAGGTGGGATTTGTGCAATAAGGTAAGGCACAATAAGGAATTTTCTTTTGCATATATAACTACTTTCTCTTCTCCCCTTTTCCACCTTATGATCTCCTTTCATTTCTTCTGTTCCATCTCCCCAATTCCTTCATCCTCAATGCCTTGGACACCACATGTTAGCACATCTTCGACACCATTTATCGTTCCGGCCAAAAAATAAAGTCCTCAACCTAGGAAGATATTTTCTTTACCTCCTACACCTGCCTCGCTGATCAATTTAGCCAATATACTATAGAATATTGATCATTTTTAAACATGCCCATACCATCTCAACCTATTTTCTTTCATTTAACCATATATTTTATCTACACCTAAATGTACTTTAACTAATGGGAAAATTTTATATAATTATATACAAGCCATTATAAATATTGTCTTAGTTTTTTAGGAAGAATTGAAGGCAATTATTCCATGATAACTCTATGAATAAGGAATATTACAAGTAGGTCTTTACACCTTACATATTGTAGAATCTCAGCTTGTTGTTATGGATGTATTCAACCTAATGGCCTTAAGGTGCTACTTCAATTAATTAAATGTTTTTTGAAAAATAAACTTGGATTATGCATGATCAATTGGTCATGTATCTAGGAGAACTTTGACGCATCCATAAAGTGGGAATGCAGTTTGATAATTGAAGATAGGGCTGTAATAGAATTGAACATTCATGAATAAGCTTCGTGTTCAGCTTGTTTATGTTCGTTCAATACACACAAGATCAATTAAATAAACAAATTTGAACAACTTGTTCAACTAAACAAACAAGCTTAAACACATGTGTTCAGCTAGTTAATGAATGTTCACGAACCATGTTCATTAATAAAACACTTATCAACAAATTAAATAAATAAAGAAACTTTTTAAATGAACAAACAAATTTGAATTAACAAGTAACACCCTGTTTGCAAAGGGGTGGAATTGAATTCCTTCGAGAATTGAAATTCAATTTCATCCTTTGGAATAAATTTTCAAGAAAGAATTTATAAGAAATTAGAATTAAATTCCATTCCATCCCTTCAAATTAAATCAGACCTAAAGAGGTCTTATTTGTGATGGGAATTCATCCAAGAAGCACAATCATTTACTTGTAAGGTTTTGCACATAGTAAATATTTTGTAAATAAATTCTAAACAATAAACTACAAGTATGTTATTAATTTTCTAATTGATCTCAATATACCTTTCAAAAAATTGACAAATTAAATTGAAAAGTTAGTTTTTTTAATTTCACAAGAATAAAAATATTATAATTTTAACAACCTTTGCAAAGCGCAAGTTAAAATCCAATTCTATTAGTGATATCTATACCAATTTCTCACTCTTGTAGTATATCTAGGATATCCATAAGTTTATTCACAAAAATCTCATGTTCATCCATCTTAACTATTCGCTATAATTTATCGTATTATTCAGACTACATCTCATATAACAAATGCAAATTAAAAAAACCAATTGAGGGTTTGGAATTTCTTATTTTTATTTTTATTTTTATTAATCTCATTTCTCAATACATATTGCATGAGTGTTGATGAAATTTGGATTATTGTGCAAGCAAATAAAAGAGGCTTCATGTCACTGTTAAACTAATCCATTATAGAATTATTCTTACTCTCTGTTCTCTCAACACGAGACTGTTGCTATGGCCTGAGACTCGTACTTGTGATGTTGTTCAAGGTTCCTAGGAATAAGGTAACAGTGAGAAATAAATAGAAGTAAAGACGAAACCTTTGATTCGTGGAAGAACATAGAAAACTTGACCACCCCGATCTAGCTCAAACTTTATGGCTGATAAAATCTTTTCTTTACTAAAAGATGATAGTTGAGTCTTTATACGAACTCTTTCAGGAGGCGGTGTGGAAATTAAACTGTAATGGAAAAATGATCAATCAATTGAATGCCAAAAATTAAACATTCATACAAGTTAGTCAGCTTAGAAACCAAGAAAAGGTTGAAAAATCTCTATCCTTCTGATACTCTGCAAAACCCTTTTACTACTTTTTACTAAAATATAATAATAGAAGTGTCTGACATAATCACAGTGAAAAATGATACTTGGACAATCTCAACAATAAATTCATAATTGCTACAAAGTTTGCCATGTCATAAATGATGAATCACAAACTTTATTAACCAAGATTCTATGACTGATGGTACTAGATGTTAGACAAAAGGCTACAGAGAGGAATGGATATACTTATCAAATTAATTTTACATAATTGATCACTAATTTAGGCTTTTCCTGCCCTACACTACTTTTGACAATGCTGAGGTTAAGAATGACACTAAATGTTATTAAATACTTCAGAATTCAGTTGTCTCGACCAAAATTTGGAAGTATATCAAGGTTGAGACTAGACAGCCATGATAATGCAAGAATGAAACCAAGTTACTACCTCAACGCAAAAATATAACTATTAAATTCAGATATAATTTCAATATCTAGTAATAATAGGTCAATGCAAAAGCTACTGTTAAAACATTGTAAAGTCTCTTACTATACAATTTGCCTTCAACTATACCGATACCAGATCTATAAAATCTGCTATATTTATATTTATATTGATCACCGCATGCATGTTTCTTAATACTTATTTTAGCTGATAACTACATATTAAATGCTTCCCAGCACTTGGTTTTATTGTTGAATTTTAATATTTGATATCATTACGTTGAGATTTCCAACAATAGGAGGGAATCCCAAAGAGAAACATGCAATTCTTTACAGTGATGGTATGTCTACATGGACGGAGGTGGAATCTGATCTCATCCTTAACTAATTATTGCAACAAAATTGGGTTAGTTAGTCTAAAATCTATACAAAGGTTTTCAAGATACCGTTGGATGCCCGATTGTTCTTAAAGTATATATAGTAAAAATACCATGTTAATAAGCATATACATACTAGTACTATACTATTTGCAATATCTACTACCTAGCATCACGGAATCCAGTTAATGCCAAGTAAAGAGTGCGTGGAATAGGTGTTGCAGAAAGTGTGAGAACATCGATTGCAGTCTTGAATGATGCTATCTTCTCCTTCTGTTTGACGCCAAATCTCTGAGAAATTAGACAATAAAACAAGTCCAAGTTAATGAGTCAATTATTATAGAAGAATCTCTCTCTTTTTTTTTTTTTTTTTGTGCAGAATGTGGGAACCATATTTAACCATTTTTTTCAAGCTGAAGAACAACTGATTTGGACAAAACATCCAGTTCAGGACATCATTAAGATTTAACATATTTAACATTTTTTCCACATTAAGTCCAGCTCTGAAGTTCTATACATCACGACCATGAACTTGCATAGTAAGATCTATGAGCAACTTACATGGTTCTTACTAAAATAATTCATCAGTAAAGGTAGAGAAAAAGAAGACGTGCATCCATAATTGGATTGTTCGACAAAATTGCTTGTTTGATTGAAACAATAAAGTACAGAACTAGTGAAACACAGAACAATTAGGTATGAAAAAGAAAGAAAACACACACAAAAACCAAGTGTTTATTATAAAAAATGTGTAAGAGAGCAATCAAATATGTCACTCTGGACATTAACCAACTTGAACAATTAGAACAAGTTTGTACAATGACAATTCAATGGTCAAGTTTGTCTTATTGATTAGTGTCATCAATTAGGAAATACCTTAACAAGAAATTTAACAAACTCAAGATGAAATAAACAAATGGATTCCAAGTAAAGAAAAACATGGAAATGTCCTTACAAGTAGAGGTGTAATTGCACTTTGGATGACTAGTGATATTGACCTAGTGAATCCAATGGTGACTAAACATCCAACACAACAAGACAAAAACCAGTGTAAGGCTTCAGAACTTTGGTGTCTCAAATTTCTATTTTTATGATTACAAAGTTATAATGTCTACGTTGAGTGTTCTCCTAGTCTTATGTTTAGTCATCTACTTTTGTCAAACATACTCAAATGAACATTCATATCAAGCATACAATAGTTAATAACTGGTTCTAGGATCAAATAATTGTTGATGCATCTTACTTCACCTATACAACAACAACAACCAAGTCTTATCCCACTAGGTGAGATCGGCATCTTACTGCAACCTATCAAGGGTAAAAAAGGCCTTTCAATCAAAATGCATTAAAATATTTGATTACTTAATATTTTGGTTTTTAGATCACAAATTAAATGATTTGCCTGTTGGCAATAGAAAGCTTAAAACAAGGTTCAAAGTCACTTGCTGTACCAGGACTTAGATAGTTCCAGTGTCAACTGTGCATGTATGTTGGTACAAGGTGTTGCCTTTAGGCACCAACAGAGAGGACGGGGGTGAAGGCCATAGGCGCCCTCACCAAAGCCCAATTTTTTCATTAGGGTTGCCAGTTTAGTTTTCTTGCAATAGCTTGTTGGTATTGTTGCTGCAGCTCAAAGGTGTTGCTACGTTGAAGAGGAAGATATAAGAGATTTTCAGATGGCTGATTCATTTCCAAGCCATTCGGATGGATCCATATCCCTTATATTAGCTTAGAATGGCCTAAAACTTAGTCATAAATTATATATGCATTTATACATAAACCATTGTAAAAGCCTATTATTACAACATATAAAAGATTGCATGCATCAATCAGAAATCTTGAGACGTGAAAAAAAAGGAATTAATCCAGACGTGATATCAAATACTAATTTTATTCACATTTCCAGATATGTTGGAAATCCAAAAGTTATGCTTGAAAATAGACATTTACTCTCAATGTAAAATGAATAATAATGCATTCTCATCTTAACTAAACAACTCAACCATATTGTTATAATAAGTAAAATAGAATATAAGAAAAATCTAAGTCCTGCATCGTTTTCTCCAATAAGGAAAACTCATCTCCAATGTATTGAACGGATCTAGTGCCTTCATTCTACTATTGTTACCACTAGAGTTGATGACAAATAGATCAAGTAGCCAGCAAAGGGCTGGCAGTGGTTAAGTGTTATAATGAGAGTGAAGCAATGACAATAAAGGTGGAAAGATAAGAGGTAAGATATGATGAATAGGGTGTGGATAATGCAAGGATAAATCCTTGTGATGACTCATGTAGGAATGTGTCTCAATGAATCTCATATAAGGGCACGTGCCTCTCGATCTATCTCATTCCTTCTTCCCTAACCATCATCCAAGAGCATCAATGTGGCTTTTATATCATGTGATGGTGCACATAGTAGTGTATCTCAATCAACAACCTCATAAAAAGAAAAGAAAAGAAAGTAGGGGAACCATCATCCAAGAGCGTCAATATGACTTTTATATCATTCGATGGTGCACTAGTAGTGTATCTCAATCAACAACTTCATAAAAAGAAAAGAAAAGAAAGTAGGGGAAGTATCATGAGAAGACACCAAATAATAATTTAATTCGTTTTTGGATGGCTACCTCTTACATACATATAATGGCTCGATATCATTGAAAGCAACACAGTCATTTATTTGAATCAATGATATCATAATTTTTCCTCCAAATGAAACTCGTAACTAAGGGATGTTGGACTTCTGGACTGCTCACCGAAAGTGCTTCCCGATTTACCCTGATGACTAGTGGAAAACTTCCATGGGGCCAGGTCGGTCACCCCAGACTATAAAAAAAAATGGAGACAGAGTATCATAAGAAGACACCTAACAAGAATTTAATTCATTTTCCATAATAGAATGGCTAACACACAAAGAGAAAGATAACCTTTTTGGTTCCCAGTTAGCATAAATAATAACAAATTATTTATATAGTAAATAAAATATTAAATCAATAAAAGTTTGTATTTAACTTCTACCCTAAAATAAAATAATGATTAAATAGACTTAGCTAGTAACCTCCTCTCTCAATTATTGACAAATAAAAAAATTATATCCAGACAAATTTAATAGTAAAATGCACCACTTCTGACTATGACATGTCATCACATGATACTAGCATCTAGCTATGAAGGGGAATCACAGTACAAGTTCTTTTGTTTTGCCTAGCATCTTCCCTCCCTCCTGCTCCTTCACCTCTACTATGCTCTTATTCCTCCATTTCAGTATCACTCATCAATCCTTCATCTACACCTAGGGGTGTAAGCGAGTCAACCCGCTCGTGCGCAATTCGAGCCTCGGTTCGAAAAAAAAGTTCTTTCGATTAGATTAATGAGCTGAGCTCAAGCCTAATTTTGAGCTCGAGCTTAATAGTATTTGGCTCATGAGATCGCGGATGGAGGCTTGTGTGTGTGTGTGTATTAATGAGTCAAATTCGAACTAAGCTCGTTTAACTTTTAAATGAACCGAGCTCCAGCCTCTAATTGTTCGACTCAACTCAATTCGATTACACCCCTATCTACACCCATATAATCCTATCCACCACCACTACCAACAACAACTAAAGAATGTGCTCCTCAATTGTTAAAAATAAATAAAATAAATACAAAAATAAAAATGGAATCTCAAAAAAGATATTTAAGATAAAAAATGAAACACATTAAAAAAAAACAGTGTGGACAATAAAATGTAAAGAGAGTGAGTTGTAATATAATCAATAGATAGATGAAACCTCAAATATTCGAGCAGGGATCCTCTGGTCCACTTTTTGTGGACCGGGGGATGGCCCATTCACAATTGCAGCAGGATTTACGGCCTCAATCCGGTCACAATTGGTTGCGATCC
>JBBPFP011023638.1:0-13311 GCA_037974795.1 Kaempferia galanga | reverse complement strand
AATTAGTGAATTTTTAAATTAAAAAGGCTTGAGAAAATTTATAATAAGTTTATTTTAAGGCCTAAGACAATGTGCTCACTACTATCCTAACACTATTAACTATTAATAAGTTCCTAGAACTCTTATGGTTTGAAAAATATTAAACTTTTAAACTTTTATTACTTTTGTTCAAAACTAACTAGACTTAGAAATTTTGAATCATTTAAAACCAAAATTAATGTATTCTTGAAAGCCTCCTTAATGTATCCATGTTCTCATACATGAATTCGATAGCAATAAATTTATAAAAATAAAATTTATCATAAACTCATTATAAGATATATGATATTAACTTACTAACTAACATTGGTCTCTAAAATTAAGTTGATTTAAAAAATATTAAATTTTTAAAATTTGAAGGTCTAAATCCTTTCAAATAAAAAATAATATACTTCTATAATATATGTAATGTATCTATGTTCCCATACTTGAATTAATAAAGATTTAGAGATGCGCGCTAGTAAACCCACTTAATTATTTCATGAAAAGAAGGAACGGGTAAAACGGGGAATGTGATATTGTTTTTGGAATTATAAAAAAGGTATTGAAACTTCTCCTGCGATTCTATAAAATTATGTAGAATTTTTATTTTACTAAGTCAATATTCTAAAGTTATATAAAATTAAAATACGAGGAATCCCTTAAATATCATGTTAGATCGACATCAACAAAAATATTATCACAAGTGAAGGAATAAAAATAAAATTGCCTACATTTGGCAATCACAGAATGCGCAAGTTATTTTTGTAAAGGAATATATAAATATAGGCAACGTTTTATTTCCCAAACACATCACCAGTGGACGGATCCAAACCGTTCAATTCCATCCGAAAGTCCAGATCAACTATCCGCGAAGGATTGGAGGAGCAGGCGGTGGTGATGTCACCGACTTTGGCCAAGAGACCACGGATCGCCGTCCACGCGTCCACTGGTTAATTCGCTTATGAAACAAACAACTCCTCTCGTCTTGGGGAACAAATACAAAAGTGACGCCTTCTCCGGCCTCACTTGTTCCATTACGGATCGCGTCGCATTGGTACGCTACCCTCGGCTTCTCCGTCCATTCTGGATGCGATCGGAGCACGGAAGAGGGATCTGCCTCCCCCTCCAGGAACCGTCGATCCTGATTTTGATTTGGTAGCTCTCGTTTCTGTGATTTCGGTGTTGAGGGCGATCCTGGATGTCCGTTTCGTTGTTTTCATGCATTTCTATTTGTCTGTTTTTAATTTGTCAATGACGATTGTTCTCAGCTAGATTGGATCATTCGATAACTGCTCCCTTTTGGTAGTATTGAAATATCGGGGGAGTTTTTTTTTTCTTTGTGGTTTCGATGGAAATTAGGTATTGAGGTTTCGTTGCAGCATTTTCTATTTGTTTTGATTTGTGTTCTTATAAAGCTTCGACTTGAGTTGGATCTTACAGCTACGGGAACTGGCATAGCTTGCTTTGAAGGTAGAGGATCTTATTTCATTGCAATTATGTGGATGTTTAAACAATTGGGGGGCAAGGAGCCCGTTGGTCTTGAAGGACGAACGATGGATGTTGGTAATGTGAAGATCTATGTTCGAAATGTCATAGCAGAAGGAGGGTTTTCATGTGTGTATATCGCTCAAGATGCTATGCAGTCATCGAAGGAGTACGCCCTGAAGCATATGATTTGCAATGACAGCGAGTCGCTGGATCTTGTGACGAAGGAGATCTCTGTGATGAAGGTTCTGAAAGGACACCCGAACGTTGTGACTCTTGTTGCGCACACTATATTGGACATGGGTCGGAGGAAGGAGGCCTTGCTTGTCATGGAAATCTGTGCGAAGTCGCTTGTGACTGTGCTGGAGAACAGAGGGGCTGCATACTTCGAGGAGAAACAAATCCTCTTAATCTTTAGAGATGTTTGCAATGCGGTGCATGCCATGCATTCGCAGTCGCCACCCATCGCCCACAGGTACGCAACTAGATAACTACTACAGTTTCAAAATTTGAAATGTATAACGGACGTGCATCAATTTCTCTACTTCTTCCAATTAGCTCGGATAGCTGCCCCTTCATATTTTAGTCAATCAGCTTCTCAGGATCTTCTTATTGAACTCTACAGGGATTTGAAAGCTGAAAATGTGCTGTTGGGAGCTGATGGAGCTTGGAAGATATGTGATTTTGGCAGCACTTCAACTAATCATAAGTGCTTTGACAAGCCAGAGGAGATGGGAATTGAAGAAGACAATATCAGGAAACACACAACCCCAGCATACAGAGCCCCTGAGGTTTTGTGAAGAGTTGCATTTAGTTCTAAATGCATCAGAAGAATGATTTTACAAATTGTTAAAGAAATGTTAGTTTGACTCTTTCTCTTACCTGATGCAGATGTGGGATCTTTTTAGAAGGGAGGTTATAAGTGTGAAAGTTGACATATGGGTTAGTAATCTGAACCGAAATCTCAGGTCTTCATGAATCAGTGCTTCCCCATTTTTCAGTTTTTATGATTTTATCCTTTGCCCTACATACAGTTCCATGTATCTTGTTAGCTATTTTATGTGTTTGAGACATAATTCTCTATGTGGTAGGTTACTTTCTTTCAGCTTTGTGCTTGTGGCTAGCAATATTCAATACAACAAGATGACATCACATAACACCAACTTGCTGGAGAATTGACAAGACATGATCCATTTATCAAAAGAAACTTCTGATCAAATTTGACATTTTTTTACATCAACTAAAGGAATTTTAGAAAGTTTAACTAAGTTTACGTCATATATAATTTTTTAAAATATTAACTGGTTTTATACTACATGACTTTATATCAGAACAAATTACACAATGCAATTACATGAATCGCCAGATCAATCTGACTTGCAGATATTAACTATTTCTACATGTTTAATCTTTGAAAAATCCAAGTAGTGCTTGAATATAATTTAGTTCTCATATTTAATTAAATAAATAGAGGATCAGATTTATCTCTTGTCTACTAACAGTTGACATGTTGAATTATTCCATATGTTCCATTAAGCCTATGTACAATATCCTGTTTTATAATAATACTTAATTACATATAAGATTTATTAGAAATTGTTGTTTTAAAGTAAATTAGTTTAGTTACTTGAAGATCTCACAAGTCACAAAGCAAAGAATATCAGTTTGATAGTCCTGAATCTGGGTTAATTCTTGATATATTTTTTTAGAAGGTTGAAATAAACAAAATATCTCGAAAGTTTAAGAAATTATGCTCTTTGGCATACGAACACCTCCAATATTTCATGCATTAAAAGGAAATTAATGAAGCTGCCAAATAATTCTATGTCATTTCCTGATGTTGTAAAAAGAAAGAGAAGACTGGAACTGAGTTGTTATTATTATTGCTTCTAATTGAGAGGAAATTTCTGTGGATTCAGTTACTTCTGTTGATAAAACTATGGCCAAGATAATGCTCACTTCTTTCAGGCTCTTGGATGCCTTTTATACCGAATTTGCTACCTTAAATCTGCATTTGATGGTGAATCGAAGCTTCAAGTTCTGAATGGAAACTATCGCATACCTGACATGCCAAAGTACAGCCCTTCTCTAACCTGTCTGATAAAGGAAATGCTTGAAGATTCTCCAAACACCAGACCAGATATCATGCAGGCAAGGGCTTTGCTTGATTGGTCATTCATCTCCATCAATCTAGGTTAGTTATAGATTGCTGCATATGCAGTAACCTTAGAGCTGTAATGTCTTAATTTCCTTGTTATTGATCATCCATTTTCTCAGCAGGTGTGGCTTCATGTTAATGAACTTCTCCCAGTGGAATTGCGGAAGCATTTACCTGATGGCTATTCTGGAGCTTTACCCATGCACCATTCTGTTTCAAATTCACAAAAACAAGGTGAGAAGTTACTTCAAACTTCTTAACTACACGTTCATATTAAGAAAGCACTATTTCCTTCAACCGTGGAACTGGTACATCTAACATTTCATGCTTTGTTGTTTGTGAATGACAAGGGATCTATATGAAGTCAGTAGGTATATAATATCTCTGTTGTTCTTTACCAAATACGTAATAACTACCAAGAAAACTAATGCTTTAATTTTGTTGGCCCAACTACTAGCCAAATTGGTTAGATTTAAAAATTGTTTGAACATCTAAAGCTCATAATTACCTTAGCCCCAGTTCTTCTATAAATTTAGCTTATGCTGATTAAGGCTTGACATTCTTGTTGAGGTTGAAAGTCTAATTGATGGTTCAAATCATCATTGAACATCAACATATGAGGTTCGACAATTGCTTAGCAACCTGCACACAATCCTTTCCAAATGGCTCATTATGTTTAAACTTATGTCCCCTATGTTACCAAACCTCGTTGACAAAATTGGAGGACAGTCAACCCAAGTTGGATCAACATCAACAATTGTCAATCTGATTTTCTGTGAGAAGTCAGTATCTCAAAATGGGCGAAAAGTTTAGAAAAAAAAACAACAACTAGAGATTCAAAGAAATTACTTAGAAGTTAGATTACTTTAGAAAATTGATAGAAAACATGCAATTTTGTCAAATTGAGAGTAGAAATGGATATATAACCAAGATAATATGTGGTCCAATCGAGATGACTCTGAAAATTTTTGCCGATTTAGCCTTTCCTTTTATCCTAACTTGATGCTTGTTGACTTTCATCAAAGGAGAGTTGTTGTCATCCTCTTGAATTTCTTAACCTTACTACATCACAATACATCACAACATCAGTAGATCAGGAGTTAATAACTCGAGATTCATCACAAGATCAAAAATCACTCTTTCAATCTTTCTATCACTAACTCAAGATTCGTCACAAGATCAGGAGTTACTAACTCGAGATTCATCACACGATAAAAAATCAGTCTTTCAATCTTTCTATCACTTCTTATACTTGATCTCTCATTCGTATCTCGCTCACTTTTGATCGAGTAACTCTCACTCACTCTTGATTGAGTAAGGTTATTGTAGATCCAAAGAGGCTATTATGTCGGAGCAAAAAAGGTGATATCACTCACCCCAAGCGGCCTAGTATCGTCAACCCCACGGCAAGACATTTTTACCTAGCTTAGCGGCCCAAATCATGGGGAAGGTCCAAAGAAGCTATTATTGGTGGCAAAAAAAAAAAAAGCTATTATGGATCATGATAGATGTGGATCAAGAAAAGCAAATAATTTGTCTCCAGCAACAACAAATTTCTAAACTTCCTAAACTGCTCTTTGTTCTAGTAAAAGCCTAGTTGGGACCAACTAAACGATTTTATTTTAAAAATATTAATAATATGATGTGATTCAATTATTTATACTAATAGTATGATCTTTTCATCAGTTGTAAATTATCCTTTATTATTCATTAATCTTAAGTTAGTAAATATAATGGTATTTGTATATGACATTATTCATAATTGTAGATCCAGAGAGGCTATTATGGATCAAGAGAAATTAATGTGGATAAATAGAACAAATAATTTCTCTCGATCAACAACATATTCCTAAACTGGTCTATGTTCAACTTAAAACCTAACTGGGTACCCGACTAATCCTTTTTATTTTAAAAAATATTAATAATCTGACGTGATTGAATTATTATTAAAAGTATGATCTTATTATTGTTTGTTATCTATCTTTTGTTATTCATTAATCTTAAATTAGTAAATATGATATTATTTGAATATGACATCAAGAATTGGACATGTAGTGACATATAATATAATAGAAATTCTTTTTGAGATTTTAGAACATCTCATGTAATTGCATATATGATATGATTTTATTATATCTCTCTCGTTTTTTCTCTCAATTTCACAGATTCTACCGACCCAAGGCAATCAATACTTAGGTCCTTTGACTAATTTACCTTGATCCCAATATTAATTTTGATAACCCAATATATATTTTGATAAGTGTGCTACAAAAATGCCACAACCTACCAAATGAAAGCATTGGCACGTAGCTTGTTAGGTCTAACCACTAGCCTAATAGGTTTGTCACTCATCTAATCCTATATACCTTTGCCCTTGGTCCTAATCTTTTTTGCGTGAAACTAAATTTGGAATTCAAAGATTGTTTGTTCCTCGAAACCTCCATTACCTCTTACAAATGCATCTTGGCGAGGAAAAAAAAAAGGCTCTAGCAAGTATTATCATCTTGCTGTATAATTCTGGGAAAATGATAATCTTAAGGGATTTTTTCTAGTTATAACTAACATTTGTTTTCTTGAGAACTTCAAGGAAAAGTTTACCTTTTTTTTTTCTTCAGTGGGTGCAATATAAAAGGTTCCCGTATGCTAAATATTTTTCCTGCATCCTAAATTTAACGTCCAAGCACTCTTGGGCAGTGTTTGCATCGTCTGAAACACTCTTATCCATTGAATATAATATTACACTTGTAATGGTGTATTTCCAAATAGGCACTAGATTTATTTGAATTTTGTATGTTTTACTTAGATCTTGCTTTACTTTTAAATTGTGTCATAATTTTACCTACAGGAGTTCCAAAAAAACATTCGATTCCCAAAAGAAGCCCACCAAATCCACCGCCATCACAAGAATCTGATATCCATCCTTCAAAGTCTGCCCAACACGATTTAAAGAAAGGAGGAGCGATTGGTTCATTTTGGACTACTGAACATGCAAAGGTTGCAGCGGGTTCAGATCAAAACGTCCCCTCATCTGATCAACCAGCAAAACAACCAGTACCGAAGCTTAATCAAAATAATGTTGCAAGCAAATGTAGCCCTCCTACAGAAAGACATGTCCATCTGCATCAGTCCTGCAAAAGTGAGCAAGGTGAGGTGGCAAACTTTTTTTGACAAAAAGCATAGTTCTCAGACAAAGGTTGCCAGCTTTTGAGAACAAAACATTCAATCCTTTTGTAGCTGATTTTGATACTAACTTGCAAACTTGCACTCTATGAATATAGATAACTATGAGAAATCAATGAAAAGAGACCTAGAAGCAGAAGTTGATCGCCTAAAAACACAGCTGAAGCAAGCCAACTTGGAGAAAGCAGAAATCACCTCCAAGCATGAAAAGCTATCAGCGATCTGCCGCTCTCAGCAACAAGATATAGAGAAACTGAAGCATGCTCTTGCAGCAGTAGAATCATCACCACCAAGTAAAGATATCCCCAGATGTGTAGCTGTGGTAAGAATTGGTTTCAATTGAAGTACTTTCATTTCAAATGGAAGTTCTCCAAACGATTTCACTAACCTTCAATGCTCCTTATGATTCCTCTGCCTATCAGCTAAGCGAGAAGATTGAAGGAACTGTCTGGGAACTCCAGGAAGGTATGATGACTAACCCATGCCCATTGAACAAGTCAGAGCCTAAGCCATGGAACGCCTTTGAAGAAGAACCTAAAGTTCAGATGGCACCCAGACCTGTTTTATCTTCTGGATCGACGAATGGCAATCCAAATGTTGCTGAACGCTCCAGAGATTCGCTGAGCTTCAATTTGGAAAGTTTTGTTCAATCTGGTTCCCAAGTTTCTTGGACTTCTGGTCAAGGCAACTCTTCCCAGAGGTTTAACACTAGGACAACCAAGCAAACAGGCTTTGACCAGCCTGCAGGATGGGCTGGCTTTTGAAACACTTTCTAAAAATAATGGTGGTATACTGCATATTTTTTCAGACGTCATTTAGCATGGTTGGCACTACAAGGAGCTATTTACTCCTAGTATGATGTCTAGTGTTGCCCTATCCAGTTACCCAACTGTTTGATGCGTATGCCTTTGACTATTGGATGGATTTAATAGTTTGATTCTCTAAATTATCTATAGGAAGTATAGAATGCCCCTGGGCAATGGTGCAATATAATTGAGCATCTAAGATTTGAATTTGGTGTATTATAAGAGATTTTTCTTTCATTGAGAAGTGTGTCTAAGAATATTGGCCATCTGGGTGGGTGGGTTTATATGAGCATTTTCTTGATTTATTTTAATTGTTGGTAGAAAATATTTGTTAGGTCGGATCGGTTATCTTAGAATTAATTAATTTAAAAAATTAAATATTTAGTGTTAGTTAAAATAAATAAATATAATTGATTTAAAAAATTAAATATTTAGTGTTAGTTAAAATAAATAAATAAATAGTAAGTACTTTTTTTTTGAACACCTTATTATCAATACTGTTAAATTTCTAGACAGTAATACCTCTGGCAGTTAAATTTCTAGATTGTAATTCCTCTAAATTCTTTCAAACTGTAATATGATTTTAGTTAAATTTTATCTGTAATTTTGAGATATATAAAAGTATTCTATGTGGTAAAAGGAGATTCGTTCGTCCCTAACATCTATGTCAATTCGTCTTTAGGTCAACACGGAGAAGATAAATTATGAGTGATTATTAGTTATTGGTGCAGTGGTTAAGACATGGAAGAAGATATGTTCGAATGTGCTAAGTTTTAAACCAATGGTAACACTTTATACCTCAACAGCCATACTGTTCCGAGGAGATTATATACAAGTATCCAAGGAGTCATTAGTGATGGAACATTGAGGGAGGTTGGAGGACTCTAGATCATAAAGCTACTCTATCCTAGAGATTGTGCATTTAACGGCTTGACAACTTAGAATAATTGAAGCTGTGAAGGAGCTTAGAGGATTAGAGAGAAGCATTGAGTTGTGGATTCAGTCACAAATATAAAAGGTAGTTTGGTGCATAAATCTTCTGTCAATACAGAAACTCGGGAAAGAGTTTAAGCAATTTTTAATCAATTGGACCTAATTAATCAATTGATTCCAAGCATAAACCTATTCTTCAATCATTTGTATCATCTTCCTTGAATGGTAGAAAACACTAACTATATGCCTACCGGCCCTACCCTAACAAATACTCAACACCTCCACTCAAAATGGCCTTAATGAAAATGTCTTAAAGAAGTTTATTCATTAAGGCCTTATTAGAGAGCTTTTAAGTATTTTTTTTATTATCTCTTATAATAATTATTAAATTTAAATGAACTATAATATTTTAATAAATTTAATAAGAATTTTCAATTCTACTGAATTATATTTTCATTTTTTGAAATAAATCTAATATACAATTTTTGAACACATTACTTTACAATTTTAGAAATCAAGTGATTTTAAATAATAAAACATTTCAAAAAACTAATCTGCTAATTTATTTGAAAAATTATACAACGTGTTAATTTGTTAATACAAATACATTGGAATCATTTTTTAATTAAAATTTAGGTTATTTTTAAATTTTTTTATCATCAAATTCTAATTAGGGTAGTTCAACGTGGACAATGAGCGGTCAAAATTTGCCTCCATTAGCAAAAAAAACTTTAGGGGTTGACCCTATGTGAGTCAACGCACCTATCGAATTCCCTTTCCCTCCAAGTAAACTGTAAACCCTCTCATATCTAGTCAAGTGGCGGCGATTTAACAGTCATGGATGCCCTTTCAAAACACACTCCCAAGTCTGGACGTTTCCATTCCCTTCGGATCCAATTCCGGATCTCAACCAAGCTATTTAAGCGC
Organism: Kaempferia galanga; assembly: GCA_037974795.1. Lineage (NCBI taxonomy): Eukaryota > Viridiplantae > Streptophyta > Magnoliopsida > Zingiberales > Zingiberaceae > Kaempferia > Kaempferia galanga. The sequence goes on along the minus strand of JBBPFP011023638.1, from coordinate 3,801 downwards.
CGCGAGAGGGCTTTGCTTTCGGGTCCGCCTTCGCCTCCTCCGATCTTTCCGCCCTTGCCTCCAGCCACCGCCGCTCTCGCCCCCGGCCTCTATCGACTCTAGGACCCTCCCGGCATTCTCGCCTCTGTCTCCGATCGCCGCTGGAGGTCGCTTCGATCCCCTCTCGAGCTCGGAGTTGGCGGATTGGGGTTTCTACCTCTCTGCTCTTCTAGGCAGCTGCTTCCGGGGTTTGGGAGGTCCGTCAATTCGGATCTACCTCGGCGTGAGAGTCTGGCGATGGATTACGGCCCGACGGATAGCAGCGGTGAGTCGCATTTGCACATTTGGGGTTGGGATTGGATTGGTCCGTTGTTTAGGTTTTGGAGCGTGGATTCTCGTAAAGATCATTATTTTTTTTTTTCGGGGCATAGGAAACGAGCTGAAGTAGCTAGTGGTAGGCTTGCAGTAGAATGGGTTGAAAACCTTTCACTTGGATGGGGACTCGGGTCTAAGGTTCTCGGTTTCGTCAATTTTTCGATAAAATTTTCTCCTGTGGCGCTCTAGCTGCTGGAAAAGGAACTTATGTGCTTTGACACATCGACATACCTCCGAACCTTTGCAGTCATCATGATCATGATCATTATCATCGTCAAGTTGTGTTTGTCCAAAGTGTTTAGGATCAGCTACGGATCTTATTATTTTACTGAAGTCTATACATTATAAGTAGTATTCACATCAATTAAACTTTTACTACATTAATTCTAATGTATAGACCATCCCACAGATCTTCTTCCATTCTAATTGATTCAACAATTCTAACTACAGAATCTACTCCGCATCTTTAAATATGTCCACACCATCTCAACTTATTGTTTTTATTATCTATTTGAGTTATATTGAATTGCTCCTTGATAGTAGTATTTATTTATTTTTTTTTTTTTTGACATTCAAAATACATAATTATTTTCCCATAACTCATTCTCATGATTTCTCTTACATGAAACTTGATTTGGATTCTTTGGCTGTTAAGCCTCCACTTAGCTTCATGTAGGTATAATTGTTTGTTCCAATCCTTACATGTATAGCATGGTGAACTTATCAAGTTAAGTTGTATAAACCCTTTGGAACTTGGACCCACTTACCCTATGGAAATCACGTTAAGCTGCATAAGCCCTTTGGAACTTAAACTCACTTACATGTTCTCATCTAATGCAAGATATTTGTCCTTGCATTGATAGAAATTGTTACTAATAAGACATTAATAGAAATATTGTTACTAGCAAAATGAATTAGAAGTCCAGTGTTATACTTTGTTGAGTTATTTTTATACATTCTGAGTTTTTTTTTAATCCAACTTGAATGCTGGCATTTTAATCCTTGTCCTGCACTTCCTATCTTTTCTTTATTATCCTGCCTTCAAGGGCTTACTATTTTAGCTAAGATTGCACATAACCTACTTCCATGTGTAGATGCAATCATTAGTTTTCAAATTCCTTTTGATATTTGAGCATCATGTTAAATACTTTCTAAGAATGGAAGTTTGTCAAGATGTATCGCTCCTGTCAACCATTTCTCTTGAGTCATTATTTGCAGGCTTCTATTGTAATTTGATTATTTCATACACGCTGCAGGAACTGATGATGACCTTCCACCATATTTTCAAAATCGTGGCGCAGCTGCACGACCTGTGGCTGGCGGTGGGAAATCTAACGTTGGTGCCCTTCCACCCTCTAGAGTACAGAATGATATGAAGAGCCTAATACATCAACTTGAGCAGGAAGCATACTGTTCTGTTCTTCGGGCATTTAAGGCCCAATCAGATGCTATTACTTGGGTATTCATCAAGATGCACATATAAGTTTTTCTTATTTAACATATGGTTCTTAAGGTTGATTTAAACAAATATATTTTTGCAGGAGAAGGAAGGTCTGATTACTGAATTGAGGAAAGAACTGAGATTAACTAATGAGGAACACAGAGAACTATTACACAGAGTTAATGTTGATGATAATATTAGGCGTATAAGGTCTGTCTTCAAAAGAAAATGTCACCATGATTTTCTTAAACCTTTGTGGAGGAATATTAACTAATTAGCTTGGCACAATTTTAGGTTTGATTTTCATTTCCCCAAATTAGTTGTGTGTGTATGTGCATGTGTACATGTGATAATGTTCAACAAGTATCCTTATAATTTTTATGCCAACTATGCATTTTGCCTTCATTAAAAATAGTCAAGAAACTCAACAATGGTGAACTTTCAGTTGTGCTCAAAGTCATGTGCGCTTGATAGTTCCTTTGATATTAGTGTCCTTAATCTTTTGACTTCTACTTTAAGCTTAGGCACTAAACACATCAATTAGAAGAGAAATATAAATTGTTTTCATCTTATTTTTCCTTGGTATGTTGAAGCCATCAATCATCTCAGTGTTGACAATGTCACATACTATGCGATTTGTCTCATTTTATACATTCAATTATATAATTATTATTGTCATACATCTATTATGATTCATCTTTCATTTACCTTCAATGTTTATCTTACCTTCAATGATCTATCAAAACTGTTTCTCTTTAGTTATAAGATGGTAGTGGAAGTATGCAATGGTGTAGAACTAAAAGAACTAATTCATGCATGTTTGTTAACTAGTCAATTCCTAACTTATTTTAACAATGAAAATTTATGAGTATATTTTTTTTTACCTTTTATGGTATTTGTATATTTATGGTCTTATTGTTATGACATGCATATTTAAATATATGTAAGACTAAATGGTTTTAAGAGATCTTGCATGCTTAAACTTTGTTGATTTCAAATATTCTTATAGATATAATTACTTTTCTTTTTATTTATAAATTATTGAATATTTGATATTATATATTAAATATAATTAAACTTTTATTTTTTTGTTCAACTAAATATGTCTTCATTTGTGGTGTGTTGTTCACATAAGAAAATATGTCCTAGGTTATGCAAGTATGAATAAATGTTTCTTTAAGCTCAAATATTGTCGTATCATTTTCACTAACTTCTAGAATGATCTTTATCATTTATGTATGTATTAATTAAATTTGCAGTACAAAAGACCTGCTGTACCATGTTCAATATCAAAGTATGTTTGTGCAATGCATGGATTATTGACTTGTTGACTAAAAGTCTGATGCCTTGTTAGGGAGTGGAGACAGGCTAGTGGAGTGCAAACTAGTTTAGTGAACAATGCTCAAACTGCAGTTGATGTGATTCCCAGCCCCACTGTTTCGGCTTCTCAGAAAAGGCACAAGACATCAAACTCAGCAGCTGCTTTATCTATGGGAGGATCTCTGCCTGTGCTGCACTCACAACCAGGTGCTGTTTCACTACATCCGTCAGCATCAACTGCAAAACAAGGAAATATAGCAGGGACCAGAGGCAAGAAGACTAAACCAGTGAGTTAATAGTTCATGGATTTATGATGGTGGAGATAGTTTTCCTGGTTGTTATTTGCTTTCTATTGAATTTTATTTCCTGCAGAATCCTCCTGGTTCAATTGGAAGGGATCAAGTTAAAAACATAGCAGCAGAATCTGCTGATGTCCCAGCAAATACTTCATTGGTGGGACAGAAAGTAATGACAAGATGGCCTGATGATAATAACTTCTATGAAGCTGTTATAACTGACTACAAACCTCATGAGGTTGATACACTTAGTATGCATCTGCTGTTTCACTTTAGGGCAGCCACTAACCAATGGGCCAATGTCATAATATTTTCAGGGTTTACATGCTCTTGTATATGATATGGACACAGAAAATGAGACATGGGAATGGGTCAATCTCAATGAGGTAA
>JBBPFP011023430.1:0-26026 GCA_037974795.1 Kaempferia galanga | reverse complement strand
TTAATTTATCTTATAAATAATCATGGACCATTAATATAACATCACCCGTTTGATAAATTTTACCTTTAGCTACCGTCTATTTGATAAAGGAATTCACAAACTATGTTTATAGAAGATGGATTTGACAACTCTGTTAGAGTTAAATTTGATGGTCGAACTATCATGATTATTTTTAATATATTAATCTTTATTTATACTAAATCAGATAAAAAATGTATTATTTCTGTCGCTATTTATAATATTAACATCAAATCAAAATAACATTTATTACCAATCTCACAATATAAAATATTTATATAAAAATATTCATAAGTTGTTCTATTTCAAAATATTTCAAACTTAAGTCACCAAATGGTTAGAGGTCTGGAAAACACAAATGCAGACTTAACACTTTCCAAATTCCAATCGCCAAAACAAAGCCATCAGTGAGATCGGAGGAGAGCCAGCTGATATATCCAACTTCATGCAGACTTCAAGTTGGAGTTCTGCATCATCGTAGGAGAATTTCTCAGGTAAGTAGAGGAAAACGTCAGAGGAATCTTCTTCTTCGCAGAACTTCATCACGGCATTATCTAATTGAAGTTTTGTTCCATTCTCATGTTTCGCCACGATCTTGTACAAAAAACTTTCGCGCAAAATCGTCCAGCGCCGCAGTGGTTGCCTGCACACAATCGAGATTGCTCGGCCCGAGGGCATGGCGCTGTTACGCAGGAGACATAAGAACGAATCGTCCAGTTGGAGGGCCAGCGATGGATCCATGTTATTGAAGCGCACTTGAACTTTGTCTTTTCCTACTGATGGACCTAGAGAGCTCCGATCGCACCCATTTCAATTCCTGTGGATTTCTGAGGTTGCAAGGAGTTCAAATTGGCTATCCATTATTTTTTTTGACGAATTTAAGGTGTTACAATGCAAAAAACAAAAATCAGCAAAATCAGCCCACGTTGGGCCTGATATCAGAAAATATCAGGCCCAGAACATTATGAATATAAGTATAGATTATAGTATATAGAATGAATGTGGTTGTAGTTTAGTGGTTAAAGTGTTATATTATGGCGGTGGAGACCTGAGTTCGAATTCCTGTAGCCACGTTTTTATTTTTGTATGCATGCAAATAAATATTACAAGCGAGAGGGATATTATTGTCATTTTACTGTGTCTTTTGGTAAATTTAAAAGTGGGAATACACCTTTGGTAATTTACTTAATTTACTTAACGTGAGTGCGCCTTTTAGTAAATTGCCGAATTCACAAATTAGCCTCCTGGATTGCATGCCCCATTTGCCGCTCTTTGGTTCATCGAATGTGGCCGGCAATTCGATCAGCAGGTCCACATTCATTGGAACTCGGTGGGAGCTGAGCATCCGTCCCATTAAGCACAGACGCAACAAATCAAACGCGACTCGTCGGTTCTTCCTCCTCCTCCTCACTGTTTGCTTCCGCTCTCCGTCTTCTCTCCGCATCCCGAGAGAATCAGCCGATCGCAAGAAGTCTAAACCCTAACGCACTTATCTTTGATGATCTGGGAACGGCTGTTGCGGTTCTTCGCTCGCTCTGCTTTCATGTAGGAGTTGAAGAAATCTTCCCGTGCTCATAGGTATCTTGCTCATCTTTATGCATTTCAGATTTTAGGAATCGGTGGAGATTGTACTTTCTTTCCCTGCGTTTGCGGAGTAAGTTTCGATTTTGACTTCGCTGGATAATATTCGGTTTTGTTTGTCTATTTTAGTCGGCCTGATTGATCTTTCCGTTGCCTAATTTGTTCTGTGACTGGGCTTAGAAGTTCTAAAATCTAATTGACGGTTCTGGTATGTCAGATCTTAGCATATTACTATGGTCGTCCTCAGATTGTATATGCTTAGTAAAATCTACTTCATTTATTGTGTTAGACTTTGGTCCTGGTAGATCATTGAGACATGGATTCGTATTTATTCCTGATGTAGTAATTTCATTTTACCAGATCTCTTTGTTTCTGATGATCTCTTAATTTGCTAGCAGAATTATGTATTCCATCATCAGCTTATGGTAGAATGCTACTTGTTTGGATTCTTCTTCAAATAGACTTTGCTTCCTGAATGGAATCAAGGATGAGTTTGACAGTGTAGAAGGGAAGAGAGATTGGCACCTGAACTGAAGATTTTTTTTAAAAGTTTTATACAATGGACCGCTATGATACATCTGGTTTTGTCAGTGGAGGTTCCGCATCTTCATTCTTGTATTTGTAACTCAGAATTCCTGTGCTAAATCTACTTCCTGGGAGATTGGCTAACTAGTTCTTGTTTATTCAAGTTTGGTTGGCCAATGGGTCCTCTCGTGACAAGGTTCGTGGAAAAGAACATGCTGTCCGTGGATTTTGCTTCCTGCAGCTCAATGCAATCAGGAGGTTAATTCAGTACTCAAGTGAAGATACCAGTTGATTTGCTTCCAAATGTGTATGATTGCACTCCCATCATGGAAGGGTCAAAAAGTGAATCAAATGATTTTATCTGATTTGTGAGTCCAAGAAATCTGTTGCTTGCCATGAGTCTGGGTCAGTCGAGCACAACAGGCAGCATTTCAAGAATTTCGTCAGCCAAGGAAACTGATGAACAATCCTCTGCAATCCTAGGACTTGATTTTCATCTTCATCTTGGCAGCAGCAATATCTCAAGTAATAGCAAGTCATCAGTCACTAGTCCAAAAGTTTCTCATACTGGAAAGCTGTTTGACTTAGAAGCAAGTCCATCAACTGAATCTTCTGAATCTGCTCTATCTAATGCCAACCATTTAACTACAGAACAACAATTGAAAAGCTTGAATTCTTCCATAGCAGCAAACCCTGTGCTGATCAGCAACGAAGAGAGATCAACAGGGACTTGCTGGATATTTGGGGCATGCCTTGGACCTGGTCAATCCAACTTAGAAACAGCTAGTAGCAGCTTTCCTATGAAGATGAAAATGTGTGCTGAAGCTGATTCTACTTCAGCTGTTCTAGATTTCCCATCGACCAATATGCAATCATTGAAAACCCCAGTTTTCTTCCCTTCCGGGGTTTCAAATTCTCGAAAGCACAGCAACAGGATTAAGAACTGTCAGTTCCAGGGATGCACAAAGGGCGCAAGAGGCGCTTCTGGGCTATGCATAGCTCATGGCGGGGGACGGAGGTGCCAGCGACTCGGCTGCCAAAAGGGAGCAGAGGGAAGGACGATATATTGCAAAGCTCATGGAGGTGGTCGTCGGTGCCAATTTCTTGGCTGCACAAAAGGTGCTGATGGTCGTACCGATTACTGCATTGCACACGGCGGTGGCCGGCGCTGCAGCCATCCAGATTGCATTCGCGCCGCGAGGGGAAAATCTGGACTGTGCATCCGGCATGGCGGTGGCAAAAGATGTCAGAGGGAGGACTGCACAAAGAGCGCAGAAGGTTCTTTGGGCCTCTGCATTTCCCATGGAGGTGGAAGGCGTTGCCACTTTAAGGATTGCACAAAAGGTGCCCAGGGCAGCACCCTGGTCTGTAAGGCTCACGGCGGCGGCAAGAGGTGCACATTTCCGGGATGCACGAAAGGGGCCGAGGGGAGCACTCTCCTCTGTAAGGGACACGGCGGAGGGAGGCGCTGCTCGTATCAGGAGGGTGGAGATGTTTGCCCAAAGAGCGCGCATGGGGGGACTCCGTTTTGTGTAGCCCACGGCGGCGGAAAGCGGTGCTCGGTCTCCGGCTGCCTTAGGAGTGCTAGAGGCCGGACTAGTTTCTGTGTCCGGCACGGCGGCGGAAAACGCTGCAAGTTCGATGGATGCGATAGGAGCGCGCAGGGAAGAACCGATTTTTGTAAAGCGCATGGCGGAGGTAGACGGTGTTCGTGGAGGCAAGTCGTGTCGCTTTGTGAAAAGTACGCGAGGAGGGGAACAAGTCTGTGTGCTGTTCACGATGCTCTCGTGCAGGACCGTCGGGTTCACGGCGGCGGCATGGTTCGGCCAAAGCCTGATCCAACACCCACTGAGCTCGACGACATGAAAGCAATTGCCACTGAACTAGGTCCTTCTGCGAAGCTGGAGAGCAAGGAAGCAGTGCATTGTCTGCTTTCTCAGTCTGGGTATTCTGCCTTCGAAGGTAGGGTTCGTGGAGCCAGTTTAATACCAACAATCATTGCGAATGCAACCTACCTTTAGATGTAACGATAAGCTAATAAGTTCGAATCTTAACAAAGCTATTCCTCGTCCTATTTTTACCTTTAACCGGATGAGCTAATAAGCTAGTTCTCGGGGAAAAAATAGTGTTCACCGTTATTTGTGATTTTTAGTTGTGCGTTAAGGTTGATAATGTTTGCTAGAAATTTTAAGTTTGGGTTAGAACGTGCTCCCAGACAATGCCAAACTGACACATAACTAGCCCGATCAGCTCACTTGAAATGGCTAACCAAACTTAATTTTCAAATTAAAAATTTATCAACAAATATAATATTTAATGAAGATGCAATAGAATTTTCATTCTTAAATAATGGAATGGATGGACTAAACTAAGTTCATCGGAAGGGATCATTACAAATTGAATTGCCTATCAGACATTAAATAGAAACTGAACCATTCCTATTTTATTTGTCCGATCACAGCGTCTGAGGTCGAAGATAATAACGAAATTTGTCTGAACACAACATCAAAGGACAAAGATAAACAGTTCGCTAAACACAACATCGAAGGACAAGGATAAACAGTTCACTAGCATTTAAATTTACGAATCAAGTAATAAAACCTACCCGAGAAATTAAATGAAGAGAGGTTAAAAGTTGCTTAATTGCAAGGAGATCAAAATCAAAGTAAACAAAATGACACTAAAATAATGCACTGCCAGATCGAATTAGATTACTGCTGCACTTCCAGGTGGAATAGACAGACTTCAAAAACAAGACAGTTAAAATGACTTTAACACGTCTCAGATAGATGCAATCTAAAGAAACCATTCGAGTGATCGATTTTAAAGTGAGCACCGTTCAATCATTAAACCGAGCTGCTCACATTGATAAAATCAAAAAAATTTCCAAAATGACGAACAATAACTGCTGCTCGGATTTGCAATATTTCTGATTAAATTAGGATAAATTGGGTCCAGGTTTGAAAACACTGATCAAAATTAGGCGGAGCCTGCTTTACAACAGGTGTATGAACAAGAACCTAAACACACTCCTAATTGCAACTCATAACTTGGATACTATGAGAACTAACATAATTTGTGACAAAAAATAAAATTACAGCAAGCTCGTAGCACTGCGTTAGTGAGATTTGAATCAAATAATAAAAAAAAACAACTAACTTCTTCCTTGTTGCATCCTCATTGACATTATCCTTCTCCTCTTGTGGACTGTATGTTTGGCAGCCAGTTGCAATTTTCTCTTGGCAAAACGCATTGGATTGAGAACAGCAAGCTGCTTTTGCATGTTTCTCCTCTTCTCCCTCTTCTCCTTGAACTTCTGCCTTAACACATTGTAGATATGCACAAAATTTTCTACACCAATTTTATCCCTTAAGGCATCACATACTACTCCTGCTAATGGTTTGGTTTTATCTGTGACAATAAATTACGAGAAACAATTCAAAATGCATTGTAGAAGACAATCAATAAATGTTTCCTATCAATTCTGAAGACATGGAATATTACGAGTTTAAAGACAATATTAAGCAAAAAACCAAGATTAAGAAGTATATATCGAGCTATACCTTATAGTTTTATCGTTCTCTAAATTTTACAAGTATTATCAATGACAAGATCCAAACACATGGTATGAGTTCAGTCACCTGTTCAATGTTTTTTGGTTGGCAATTGCAACCAACTAATTAAAGCAGTTAGCAAACAGCCAATTTGTACTTAAATAGTTTAGATAGGAACCTATACATACTGGTGTTTCATGTTTTCAATTTTGCAGTATTCAGACATAATGACAATCAATTAAAACAACATATACTCACCACTGATGACCTTCCCGGAGAATCCTTCGCAAACTTTATATAGTGGAATCAGAATGTACGTAGCATATGCCTGCAAACCTTCTGAATCAATCTGTTTAAACATCATCGTGAAGGAATCAAAAATAACCTGCATCTGCATAGACAATATTACAAGCATGTAAAGATAAAAGATAATTTCCTTTCTTTAAGCTTCAATCTGAGAACCCTACTAGGTTTGTTAAAAATAAATAAATAAATATTTTGTCAGGTTTGGAGAGGGGGGAGAGAGCGACAAACAAAAAGCAGAAGATTCTGTCAGGGTTGGAGAGGGAGAGAGGGAGAGGAGATAAACAAAACAGGAGTTGGGTTTGTGCCACACCATTAAAATGTATAAATCAGGATGAGGAGAGTATATGGAAATTTATAAAACACGGTTAGTGCATGGTCAGAGAGAGAGAGAGAGAGAGAGAGAGAGAAAATCAGAACCAAGATCCAAATTTCAAAGACTTGTATAGTTGCCTTTCAGCATTTACCTGTATGTCCCCCATCTGCATCGAAATTTTGCCCATGCTCTTCAACAGAGGTATAACAAGCAATGACCTGAGATCTTGCTTGTCTTCATAAACATGATTAATCTTCTCCAATGAATCACTTCTAGCGGTAGTAGATAACAAGAAAGCATCCTTTGTGCCTCTTGAACCAAGAATTTCAAAAGCCTCAAGAAAGATGCTCTGCTCATGGGAATCAAGGGTCGACCAATATTTGTGAGGTACTGGTGTATTTGCAAGCCTGGAATGCAGAGCACATGTTGAAAATACAAGATTCTCCCTTATGAGATTGCTTGTTTTTTCATCAATCAGGTGAGTCTTCAGCTGATTCAAACATAATGCAGCAATAGCAAAAAGTCTACTCGGACATAAAAGAAAATAGGATCTAGATTTCAGCTTCTGGTCATCACGTTTGCTGGTTTCTTTGACTACAGTGAAATAAGAGTTCACAAGGCTGCTGGAAATACATCGTACCCAAGTGTGTGGATGGAGCAATAATTTGCATATTATCATCCATATCTCCTGCAAACCAAAGAAAATGGTATTAATGTAGAAACCCTAGGTTAAACTGAAATTTTAAGATGATTTGAGGCCGTTAAATAGTCTCTTTTTAAATTTTCCATGCAGAACCTCTAGTATCCTTGTGAAAAGCACTTTGGCTTTTACTTGGAGGGAAGAATTCAAAATGGAGGGGAAAGAGAGAGAAGATGCTTGCTCGGGAAGATTGATGGAGAGAGAAAAAAAACCAAGGATTCCTTAACCTCTTCTTTCCACCAAGATTGACCTGCCCAAATTGGATGAATTGGAGGGACAGAAAGAGGATAGTTAAAAGGGACCGTCTTACTTTTTCTTCAGATTTGGGAACCACCCAGCCAACCGCTGAACCCAACATCTCTTTAAAAAGGTGCTGGGTGTACTCATTGCTCCTTCCCTCTCAATCTGCCACCACTATGACCTACTAAATCACCCTTGTTCAGTTAAATTTCATATTATTAAACATTTGGTTCCTTTGCAATTCTTACTTTTATCTCCCCATCCAGCTTCATAAGTCCTATAACTTTCTTCATAGATTATTTGACTTGGAACCAAATAAATTTCACAAACAAAACCAAGCCAACCATTATCTATATCAAATGCTCTGACAAACAAAAACCGGTAAACCAAGCAGACGGTTTACATTTATTTTTTTCAAAAAGAACCAACCATACCTGAACATTCTCTTCAAAATATAACTCTGGGAAGTGTTGCAGCATGTTGTCCAGTAAAATAAGTGAATAATACGCTTCCTTCCACAAAGGAACTGCAGCTTCTTTCAAAATGTCATCTTTACTGCTACCAGCAGCTTGAGCAGAAGATTTGAGTCTTTCTCTCATAACTTGCAATATATTACCAATCTTAAACCGGAAATCCTTTTTCATAACTTCAACCAACAAGCTAAGAACCTGATAATCATATATCACAACTATTAGCAACAGGATGATGAAAATTGGGGAAAAAAATCAAGAAAATAACAAAAACAGAGCATAAATTTCACATATTTAAAAGAGTTCAACAAGAAGAATAACTATAACATAAGTATGCCTTCAAGCATACCTAAATCCCAACCAACTAATCCATCAGCTGGCATTACATAGGCTGATTAGATCTCATCCAATGCTTAATGCCATTTAGATTCACAACAATGTATCAGCCTGTCAGCTGCTTTCTTAGATATTTGAAGTACAGGTATCATCTGTGGCAGCTTTTGGACTATAAATTCCTTTATTCTAAAGCTAACATTAGGAGCATTTTCATTCCCAAGTGTGCAATTTGTACAGGATTTTCTTAGGAACTGATTCAAACTGGTTTGTCTTTATTCTTATTTAATTTGGGGTCATTAATTGAATTTTTTAATTAATATTGAATAAAAATTAATTTAAGCCAGCTGCTAGATTGGGGACTTTTATACAGACCTGCTGTGTGCGTGTTTTTTATGAATAAACCAGACCTTGAGTAAGATAAGTGAATTCGTAAAATAGGAAAGGATCAATGGAGCAAGATACAAAATAGAGGGGTTTTATGTGCAGAGCGACTCTTTCCCCCTATTGGGTTTTCCCTCTATGAGAATTTGATTGAAAGTGAGTGTGGGTTCATGTGTCGCTTGATTGGTGGTGCTACCTCCTCGCAATCAGTTAGTGGTGAACGTTAATTCTTTTTTGTATTGAGAGACTTACACTAGGCAAATCCAGAACAAGTTGATGTGTGATGATCAAGGTATGGCGATATCTTACACTCAACTATTGGGTGGTAGATGTGTAACAACAACCGATGGTCATGATCAACAAGCAACCCAAGAGTGGTTTGTGGCTCAGGCTAGGCACATTGTGCGTATTGATGTCTGTATCTGATAAGTGGGTATCAACATGCTGAGTAGAGTAGAGCAACAATGGTTGTGCCAAATTTGGTAGTAACAATGGTCAATTGAAGACAATTAATGAAAAATCAACTACAAAGAGCGAATAACAATTGATATAGAACACTTTGTGGTTAGCACTGGATTTTTCAGATTCAAATTTTTTTCACATCTGTATTGCTTTAGCCTGTGCTTCCCCAATCACAGCACTGATAAGCGTTTGGATCTAGTGAAATAGATGGTTTAATTGCCAGTTGGGGTTGGTTTTTCGTGTGAATCGAATCAAATTAGTATAATTATGAAGGCTGGTTTGATATGATTATTGATTCCTTTTCTTTCCTTTTCCCTATTTACAGAGGGTTATCAGACAACAACAGGGTGCTGACTGTTGAGCAATGACTATTGTAGTGTTGAATGACTATAAAAGCTATTTTTTAAGAGCCTTATGCCTGGTCCTAGCAGTATTCATGTATAAGAAGGTTATCAAGATGCATACCTCAGCTGAAGCACTCCACAAATGTGATTTTTCACCTGTGTACCATGATATTGTGTAGTTCACAATGGAATGCATCACATGTTGGCTAATGCGATCCAACAAAACTTTCATGGCTAAACAAATCATGTCTCGCAGTTTGCTATCTTGTTCATTTCCTAGGGCCACCACCAAGTGCAGAAAAAATGACTGTGCCTGACTGTCCACAACACTTGCAGGAAACTTTTTCAATATATCATACAGAGTCTGTAACACAATTTCTCTTCCAGACAAATGTTCATAGCTGCAAAGCAGTAAAGAATGAGAAAAGAAATACAGAATGTTTGCAAGTGAAAATCAACAGAAAGTGAAGCCTAAATCCTTGCCTTAGATTTGCTAACAAGAAATCCATATGTTGTTGCAAACGCTTATCAGATAGAGGGTAATTAAGAAGAAATTGTAAAAGAACTTCATTACTCTTCTTGCGAATTGGTTCTGAATGACTTGCCACCATCAACTCAGCAACTTGCACAACAATGTCATATATTTCATGGACAACAAGCTTTTGGTGAATTATTGACTTCAAAAGAGAAAGAGCAATAGGAGATGGTTTTGTTTGTATATCCATAAAAACTGGAAAGTGAATTAATAATTGCAGCTGACGATTTGTAAGAGAAATACTAGTCCGTCTCAATAACACTGTGAGGACTTTCAGACAGGACTGCACCAGTGGACTTCCAACATTTCCAGATTTTTGGACAATTTCTAGGAGCAAACTTGTAATATTATCAGCATGGGTTTGAATAGATGGTAACGGTTTCGTCACCAACAGAGCAAGACACCTGAAAGCAGCAGCCAGAACATCTTCATATTTGGAACACAAGCAATCGCTCAATAGGCTTATAAAGGGGTCTAACATTGATAATAGCTGCTCATCATTCTTGAGCAATTCCATCTTCATCAATTTCTTCACATGATTAAGAAGTAACCCAAGCGCAAATACAACAATCAGATGAGTGTTATGTGAATCATGTTTGGAAGAATTAGAAATACTCATTTTCTGTGACATTATGTCAACAGATGTCTTTTGTATCCCTTTGTTGGCTATCCAACCTTGAGAACCTTCTGGACTGAAACCATCTTTAATAAGCTCATAGACAAAATGAAAAAGTTCTGATGATTTGACTGAAGAGTTGCGTTCGATGCCAAGAGCAATATGTTGTAGCATTGTCTGAAGCCTCACCTTCACCCTAGGTGTAATGTGTTTTTGAAGGTGTGCACTGATAGGTGAAAGCAACTTAATAGCATGAGTTCTGAAGGTAATTCTCTGAGCAATTAGTTCAAGAGTCTCATACGACTTTTTCTTCTTTGTCTCCTTCATTTTAGAGGCGATCTTCTCAACCTCTTTTTCCTCAGCAACATCTCCAAGAATGTCAGTCTCAGCTACAGTGAGCAACTCTTCCAGACAGTAATCAAGTTCACCGGCATCTATATTAACCAGAGTCTTCGATAATATGAAGTTGACTGTGTAACCCAACACATGCAACTCATATCCTCTCTTCAATATTGCTTGCAAAACTTTGACTACATACTGCAGGTATTCCAGTCCAAGCTCCTTCAAGCATGCTACCAGAGCTGACCTTGCTTCATCGCGTATGCTTTCCAAGCGATTCTTTAAAAAGCTGCATATGCGGTGCATTATGGTTGAAAGGTGTGAGTCCATGATTTCCACCGGGAGCAATTTTAGTACTTTGATAGCGGCAAGATTGAAATTCACATTGACGTTTAACGTATCAGAAGTCAGTAGTTTTTGAATCTGTGGAAAGAATACATTTTGCAAATATTTCTGCGCCTCAACATTTGATAAATTAGCTTTGGCTTCAGAAGCAGAATTTTCACTTTGATCATTTAAAGCTTTGAGAATTTCCTTGTTTGAAAATGGGAAATTATCAAGGATAGCGCATATCAAACGTAACAACACTTTTTGTTTATCTGGTTTTTGAGCTATCTCTTTAAAACTTTTCATTAATAGGGACCGATAGGAATCCCAGCTCTGCATATGACCTGCAATAGAGGCAATTGTATCTAAACAAACATTTGCTAAATCCAATCCTTTCCCATCTTGATCAAGCAACATCTTGAAAAATAGTGGAAGGAAGATTTTGGCGATAAGGTCCTGTGATATGAAAAGAAGTCAATAAATCTATTATACAAATTATAAACTATTTTCTCATTCAGTAATAATTTGTTTTTTCATTCCATAATAACTTCTTCAAACTTATATCAGTGGTGCAGATTATAGAAAAAAATAATAATATATTTCAAACTCTACCTTCCATTTTAAAATGAAACAGAATTCTCATCTAAACAAATTCTAGTTATTACCTCTGTTAAGTTCCCTGAACCCAGGATATTTCTAAAACGTAATACTGCCCTTTTTCTTCGATGTATCTGTAGCAAAAGACAGCATGCAAATCAAAAGCTGAGAAGATATCAGACACACATTTAAGCATCAAAAAGGTTACCTGTAAGTGGACAATATTGTTAAAAAAGTCTACTTCATCATCCTCACTGTAGAGACATTTGAGTGGATTTAAAGACGGCAATCCATCTAGATGATATACCATACCCCGTAGTACAGCAAACCATTCCTGTAAATACATTTAATGTGGTGAGACACCAAAGCTCACAGAAATCAGACAAATAAAAGTTTTGGACCAAACATAACATACTCTTAACACTGAAATATCTTTGTTTAAGGCACCACCAACATTGGAGAGAAAAGTTGTATTAACTATCTGCTTAATACTCTTTTTTGTCCATTTACATTGACTATCTTCCTTCAGAAGGTGATCTTCTGGGACTTCCTGTGTTTCATTGTTCAACAGCATCTTTAAGGAATTACCCTCACTGTTTTCCAAGACTGATGCAGCAAAATGAATAAAGGATAACAGTGCATTAGATGCACTCTGTCGAAAAATTAATTCGACATGTGACATATCATATACACAGTGTGAAAGTATCAACATAGCATGCTCTACTTTTAGCTCAGAAAACAATCCTGGCTTAATTTTTTCATAAGCACTAATTCTTCTGTCATAATCAAGCTCTCCAAGTAACGAGGAAGAAACAGCATTTAAGTCGCACAAAAGCTTGGCCTGAAATTAAGACCAGGAAAACAAGCAATCAAAAAGCCATATGTTATTTTGATAAAGAAATTAACACTCTATTAAAGAATCAATATTATTACCACACTGGCAATTGAAAAATCAATATCCTTAAGCCCATGAAGAATATCACAAATGCACAATCGAACCTCCAATCCAAAAGAAACTAGCAGAGGCTGAACTGCCTTAAGAATTTTCTCATATGATTCAGATCCTACAACGGACAGGGCACCTTTAAGAACCAGTAAAGCTGACAAAGCATCATCTGCAGCCAAGACAAAACCCAACATCTGTTAAGGTTCAATTGGAGACTAGCATAAGTATAGTCCTTCACCGACTAAAATGAACATCATATTATACAAGAGCAACTATTTCAAGTAAAACTTTGAATCGTGCATTTACAACAAGACAAACATGAAGCCACAAAAAAAGAATATAAAACCCACCAAAATTTAAGTTTTTCTTCTTGAAACATGGCAGCAGTATGTCCACAAATTGTCCGGCTACAACAGGATCAACAATATATCTAGCTAACAATTTTAATACTCTTGACTCTGCATTACCAGGCCAATTGATGGATTTCCTAATATTGATGCCAACAAAGCAAACAAGTCAGAAACAAATCAAAAATAGACTAACCAACAACATCAATAACAAAATTCATACTAAAAGAGGCATGTCTTAGAAAACAAAAAAAAAGGGCAGTCCGGTGCACGAAGCTCCTGCCATGTTTCAGAAAAACAAAGATTCGAAAATATAAAGAGAATGTCATCAGTTAAATCTCTTCCACAGATTTAGCCTTCTCTGAAGCAAGTTATCACTACTAGGTAATGCAAATGAAAAAGCAATCACTTCCTTGTATCATCAAAAGTGTTCTCCTTTAATGATTTTCAGCTAAACCCAAACTTCTCAGGAAAGGAAGTATTCATAATAGGATTAATTGCATTCCATATCAAAATCACTGCTGCTCCTCTAAGAAACCAGTGTTTGGATAGGCACAACACCATATCTAGCTGGCTCAGTGTTCAAGACCATTGATATTACTTGTCAAGATCCTCATTGACCAAGTCAGCATCCAACACCTAACAAAGAGGAGGCCCACATTGCAAGACAGTTCATCTTGACATGATTCCGCCTCTCAATGAACCATTGGAACCTAAAGTTTATTCAAAAAGCACCTCTTCTTTATGACTAAAAATTACCTTCAATAATATGTTGAACCATCTATTCAGTATAGACATTGTCTAGCATGACATCATGATCATGACAAAGTACTAAGAAACTTCAATCAAAGATTTTAATCGAGGTCTGCACTTACATATGTAACCGAGTATCAGTATCATACTTGTAGTGGCATTTTTAGTATTTTAAATTTATTCTTTTGGTTGATACCAAGTGGTAGAACCGTAGAACTCATTAAATTCGCATATCTAAGTCAAGTACAAATCTGGCAATACATCATAGCACAACTAAAACTTGTTCACTGGTCCCTATATAGCCCACATAAAGCAAATAATATAATTCCACCTCTCATTAATGAGTAGCATTCCCACACCCTTTTTTGGAATAAAGGCATTGTTCTTTGCAGATGATCCTTGAATGACACTAGTTCTACTACGACCCGTTTACAATTTGAAATAGCAGGAATCATATTGCATGTGTAAACCATCAATAAAACATACAAATGAGGATGTGCAATCAGTAGGTAGAACTATGTGAATAAAAAAATATCAACAGAGGAAGTTTGATCAGTATAACTAACTGACTACAACAAATAGATTGAAATAAATAAGAGCGGTCAAGAAAAAGAGAATAAAGGAAATATAGTTATCTTGTCAAATATAAGGTCCCCAAATTATATTAATGTACGAATCAATACTAAAAATATAAATGAATTTTAGAAAATTACCTGTAAGCTTCATTGCGAGATAGCAAGTGCCCATGAAGACTTTGGATGAGTACATCTATATGAGGCACCAAAAAATTTTTTACAGACTTATTTTCTAGATGATCCTCGCTGTTATCGAGATTCAACAAATTTTCAATAAATTCGAGAACAGGATATATGATTGCATCGGACGCGGTCCTTACAGATAGCACTGAAAAAATTGTAGGGACAAGATTTGCCTCCCTCTCCAATAATGAAAGTAGTTTGGTGCTTTTGCTCATTGAAATAAAGCAAGAAAGAAGTAGGTTTAGCTTTTCACCACTTGAACCCTCATGTTTGAAGCTGTCTAGCAGAGGCTTCATGGAACGGAAAAAGATGTCCCAGAAATCTGACTCAAAGTCATGATTCACATACTTATTAAGCACAAAAGAAATAATTTTTAGGCATAAGGATCTCAAGTCCTTTAATTGCTTTGAAGTCATCTGCATCCAATCACTAATATGCATCAGGCTTTCATTCTCAGTATGTTTGTGAAAAGTACTACTTTAGCATATAGCCACAAGATCAAGAAATAGATGCATGCATGATGAATAAATTTAAAGTGCATAAAAGAAAGCTTGTTAGCTTGAATTATAGAACAGACAGATACTTGAGAGTTTTTCAGAAGTTGCAAATACAACAAAGATAAAGAAGAGTTGAATACAAAACATATCAGATATTTTCTCAAAATGAATATAAAAGGAACAGGTATTTTCTCACTTCATTAAAAGACAGTGAATACCAAAAGAGTATCAAGCATAGAAGAGGCTACCTTTGAGTTACTCAAACTATCTCCACTTGAAAGATTTGGCATGCAGCTCTCTAATATCCAGCCAACAATCTTGAGCAATGCATTGAGATATGGCTTGATGTGTGCTTCATCAAAAGTCCTTAGAATTTCATCTAGGACATGTAGAAAACCATATGTCTGTTTCCAAGACAGGTCAGCCACAAGAATTGAAGTTGAATATTTATTAAGGATGGAGGAGCTAGATCCATGTGTGATGTTTGTAGATGCTTCAGCAGTCTGAACATCAAGCACTTCATTTGCTCTTGGCCTGGGCAATAATGGCTTTAAAAGTAATATGAAAAAAAGCAGAAGCTCATTAACTTCAAGCTGGGCCAAGAAACGTAGAATTGCTTTTCTAAGAGCTAAACCTGTATGCTGCAGAGAGGAGCTAAAGGGTCAGTCAAGTATCACTATCTTATGTGTTTCAACAGTATTACTATGTGAACCGTGAAGATTATCAACCTTTCTTGAACCAAGAGTCTTTAGTGTCCAAACTTTTGGTGCTAACAATCTGACGAGTATAGGAATAAGATGACATCTATGTCCTTCCTGAATGCATTGTGACTCTTTTGAAACAGACCACGTAGCGAGTCCCTCGCTCAAGTTTTTTGATATAATCAAATTCTTGAGATGCTTCTCATATGAGATCAGAAAGTCATCCTTCCAATTCAGCAAGCAATCAAGAACTTTTAATTGTATGTCTGCATCTACATCATCTAGAAGCCTAAACAACAACATTAAGAAATGTGAACACAGACATTTTTCAACCTTGGTGAGTCTACAAACCAATTATGCTGCAATTGTACTAATTTTATGTGTTGGTCATGAAATGAGTTATGACTTTGAACTAACCTTTTCATCAGAACTTCCTTGAGTAATGCACTTTGATACAAAGATTTAGCATTACACATTCGTACCAGTAAGTTCAACCACTCTTTTAGAATCACCTTCCAGTCCTTTCTCTGACAAGCATGACCAGCATATGACTCAAAACTATAACAGACAGATAAGAGACAAATTGCAATTAAGGATTAGCCATCCATAAATAAATAAGTGTAGCACACATTTGTCTATAAAATGATACCTGAAATTATCATTTGCACCATAACCCAGAAATTTCAAGAACAAAGGTACAAGTTGTCGTGACCTAGATTCAGCAATGTCTGAAATCTTTTGAAGCGAATGAAGTAATAGAGTTATTATGGTCACGCTAGGCGTGCAATCAAAAGCAGGAGCCAGATATAACTTAAAGCGTTTAACCAAAGAAAAATCAGCAGAAGCAGGAGCAATGACAACAATGTCATTGCCATAGTTATCATCATTGAGTTCCTGAGTCACAGCTGCAAATGAATAACAATAGAAAAAGGTGTCAAAGTCCTATGATTAAATCAATAGTTACAATTAGATTTTCGAAAATCTTTTTCTTGCAACTATAGAGTTTAGAATTATATATCACATATTATGAGAAGATGCGCTAAATTAAGGGGTTTCCAGCTTCATTGTGTGAATAAAAATGATACTGGCCTAACATCAGCACAAATATTAGAACACTCATATATTTAATAATATTTCTGGAGTTAAAAGGTCACACCTTCCGGGAGAGGATTTTCAGAAATAATCTTGGATTGAGATAGGTCAAGATAATGCACAAAATAAATCCACACAAGTTCCTTGTATTGGCTTATCAAAGTAGCAAGGCACTCTAGTGCAGCTTCCCATATTTGGCTAAAGCGATTATGTAGAATTCCAATAATCCCATTGAATAAAAGGGGAATATAAGAATCTCCAATCCGTCCAGAAGAAAGACTAATTTGCAAGTTTTGCAGAAGTACAGTAGCATTACGGCTTGTAAAAATTGATAACGGAGTCGCCTCAACTGAAAGGAGAAGTTTGATAACCTGTTTTTGAATCAAAATGTTATAAAACATAACAAGTACTGAAATTTTTAAACAAAAAATAGAGCATACATCAGTGTGTTGAGAAATTTCATTGTTAGCTCCAGATTGTTCCGTTTTTAACTTCTTACAAGGACGTATGTCATTTGAAGGAAGAGCATCGACACATGGTCTATAGTGAGACAATATTCTCAAAGTGGACAAGCGAATGGCCTTATTTGGATTACTCAAATTGACTGCTAATGAGATAACTGCGTCCATAGCATCTTGCCCATCAACTTTTTGAAATGCTTTCAGACTGGAATCCCCATCAAATTCAGTCCTACAATTTGACATTGTTAAGTTTTGAAATATAGCCTGTAATAATCAGAAATTTATAGACCCAAAACAAGCATACCCAGAAATAGAATCCAAATATTCTGCTACAGATGATAATACTTGAAGAGATGATTTGTGTTTCTTTGCAAGATTCAAAAATGTCTTTACTTCTGAAGTGGCAAGTTTATTGACCAGCAGAAGTTTATGATACGAACTCAACACACCACCAAGAATGCCCTGCCAAGTGGATTTCAGCATATTTTCTATTTTATCTGCAATAACAGAATAGGATATATAACTATAAACACACTTAAACATACGATGAAACATTACATGGAGATAAATGATACCTACCAGTCTCAGTTTCCAGAAACTGATCAATAGAATCGATCAGTTCTTTAAAAAGTCCAAATTTCTCATGCAAATTTGGAAAATAAGGGAAACAACAGATTACTCCCCATAAGATGGCCACTTCAGATTCAGGTATTTGCTTAGATAATTCGTTATTGCTCCCCACAGTACCAAATAATTTGATCCAGTACACGATCTTCTCTCTTAAGAAATTGCATAACATAAGAACTTTGTCTTCAGAAACTTCAACAATATAACAGCTCTCATATTTGCTCTGTTTTGCAAAGAATGTTAACATTAAGGATAAGGTTTCTTCAGGAGAATCTTCAATTAAACCATCCATGGCACTGAAAGCAGAGGAATAAAACAACATTTTCATATACTTCTCAGTATAATGGAGTTGACAATCTTAAGAAAATATAAAGTGGCTACCTTAATATATGGCTTCTGAATACATGCACAATTTGAGGTTCCTTCAGGATAAGTTCATCTAAAAAAGGGCAGAGGCTGAAAAAATAAACAAAAGAGATAAATACACATACGATATTCAACACTTCATTGTCCCAAACAGCAACGACATACTGTGGAAAATGGTCATTACCTAGAGCTGTTCAACTTAAATGCAGGAACATATAGTGGCAAGATGCTGGATATATCAACAGAAATAGATGGAATATCAAGAAGGTAGAGCATCAATTTCAGGACTTTCTTAAGAACTTTATGTGTCACAGATTGCACCTTCACACCAATAGAAGGTACAACAAATGATTGTACAAATGAATCTACGAGATTAAGAAACTTTGGTCCATCTGAAAAAGAAAATAATTACATATTTACATGCCAATACACAAAAGAAAAAATTATAGAAAAACAATAAGCCAATGTAGATAGTGATTAATGAAGAAGCAAGTAGTATAAGGCAGCATCTCTCACCAATAATTTTGTTCCCATCAATAAGAAAAACAAGAAGAGACAACAGGTGATTTAGCTGATCCAAGTAACGATTGGTGATGCACTTAGATGTCTCTTCAAACAAACAGTTGTATATTACTTCCAACTGTTTAGGGTCAATTGCAGTGCATAAATGGTGAAGAATGCCTGACGTAACTTCTAAAAGAGCCTTAGAACCTGCAAGAAAGAATATCTTTTTATCTATGTAATGTACAATCCATGCAAAAAACATGTTATTACGATGATGAAGACAACCACAGTAAAATTATATGACTTCATTTTATAGCTTCCATTAAACTAAACAAATTGTCCAAATAACTGCAATATATAGAGGATAATTGTATACACTAACTAGAAGTGCTTTATATTGTGAGAAAATGTAGGGTATGAACACCATAAATTACCACCCTTCTGTTATTAAGAATTCAAAAACAAGAAGAGGTATTTTAGCGAGGACAACCACTAACAAACCATGTATCTTTGATGCTCAGAATCTTCATTTACCGTACTTGTGTCCCACACCAACATTACAATACTGAAATTACATTGCTCAGGTAAATTTGACAATTTGGCAACTTAGTTATATCTACACACATATTAAACGTGCATACCCTAGTTCGTGTAGTATATCATATGTTGTTGACACAAGTTCTTATTAGCATCAAGGGAAAAGGAACTCGTATAAATCTCCATATGAATTGATGGGTAATGGATTTCACTAAAGGATAGGTCTGCATGGGGAGAGGTTGATTTTTATTGATCAATGAGAGACAAGGTGCAAGATTAGAGTTTTCCTTGATTCAACTTAAACAGACATACATCACCATCCTCACCTGCATCTCACTCCTCTTCTGCTTCTCACTCCTCTTTCTGCATCCACCAAAGGAGCAGATTGGCATGATCAACCTGTGTCGAACTATATTGTCACGACACAGGTTCACAACAATGTCATTCCAATCAAGGTTGTCAATATCATGATTCTACATAGAAATGAGCAGCTCATAGGTTGTTGGTGGTTGTTACGACACATGTTTATGATTGTGGGTAGAAAATATATTGTGTCACAAAACAGGCTTAAGATTGTTGGCGGCTTACGATTCTATATAGAACTATATTATGTCAGAACAAAGGTTTACGATTGTGGGTAGAAAATATAATCATGGAAGTTGGTGATCATTATAATATTTAGCTTGTCGTAATTAGCTCCTCATTAGAAAATAAAAAGGACAACAGGAATTGGATAAAAAGAGAAAATAAGTGCAGAAATATATTAGCACGAGAAATAAAAACTAATTAGATATATCAAAACAACACATGCCTTTGGTATATTTTTCAACCATGGTAAAGGTTGATGTGTCAATCAAAATCTGCCAGACAGTTTCAGCTCTTGAATGAAGTCGTAGTGAAACCCCTCTCATTGCATACCATAGCAAAGCAGAAACTCCATTCAAGGACGACGAGCTTTTACTTTCAGCAGCCTCAGAGCTTTTGGTTTTAGCAGCCTCTCTAATAGCCTTCCTAACACCTGTAGTGCATCAGGAATCAATATGATTGGTTTCCCTTTAGCAAAGATGATGGTAAAATCAAAGCCCTACGTGTCCTCAATTAGGAGCCCATAATTTAAAGTTAAATACGAACATGGAAAAGGCTGCAATTTGACATATAGTTTTTCCAGAATGACAAAAACAACCTAGGCACCAAAGAAATCTAGAAAGTTCAAGAAAGTGAATAAAATGAGGCTCCGTTACATATTTAATAATGCGAATTACATTAAAAGACAAACATATTATATTCTAAATCCAAATAACAATTTGACATCAAGAGAGATGACTAGTGATTATCTAAGTAAATCTCACAACCGCTTCAGGAAAGACCTGGTTTAATTCCTATATTTGATAACTGCCATGAACCAAAAGAGTAGTGCAAAAGAATCATTTATCCCAGAACATGTAATGACCCCAAAAATACCATACTAGATATTGGTGCCATTTTTGTTCTAGAAATGCAGAAAAAAGATAATGCTGAATCTTCCGCTGTTAAACTATACAAAAATAAGGCATGCTATTGCCAATTACTTGGGCCAGCCAAATGTGGCTTTGTCATTTATGCAGACCATCAGAAGAAAAAATGTGTATATCCCAATAATGGTTACGGTAACAGGTGAACCAGAGTGGGAGACAAGTACTTCACTAGCCAAATTAAAGGCTAGAACTAGTGACACTTATTGCAGCTTAGTCAAGCATTCTAGCATCCTTGTTTTATTACTCTTCCCATATAGCATGAAGCTTTGCTATTGTTTCAACTTCCAACTATTCTGAGATATTCTTGCTAACATAGACGTCACAGAATAAGGTCCAACCTCCAGAAACTTACAATTCCAATGCCCTGTTTACTTCAGAGGATGAATTCAGAAACTAAGGAAGGTTTATTTGATGGAAGAGGATTGATTTTATATCCTTCAAGTTGTTTACTTTATCTAAAATAATGGAAGGTGCCTCATTCCGTCCTCCCTCGTCACGCGCGTCAGCTACACTATGCAGCCACCGGATCAACTCCCAGATCACTGCGGGCAGGCTATCTGCCCTCAACCACAACCCAGATCATCGCTTTCAGCCTCCACCCCGTTCTCCCCTGCCGTTGCCGCCCGCCCGAACCTTCTGAGGTAGTAGAAGAGAACCAGAAGGTCGAAGTAGGAGAATAACACAAAGCCCAAACTCCAAGGATCGCAGCGTGCCCTCTAGCCGTAGATTGTGGCGCTAGCACTGAGGTAGAGCAGGGATGAAGGTAGGAAACCAGTGCAGCGCGGGAAGCGTCAATAGAGCGATTCGCCGCCCGCTTTGGGTGCGAAGAAGATGTTGAAAGCTTTGTCTCCCACTCATGCTTTCCACCAGCTGCAGACGCCATGCTTAAGCTTCATCATCCGGTCGTCATCCGTCTCCCACCGCTCTCCCGATAGATGCAAGGTTGTCGCCCCGTGCATCCGCCACCCCGTCGCTGACCGCTATTCCTTAAGAAGCCACTACCACAACTTGGCCTCATCAAGGCTGCGACCCGATGACGAGCGTGCTTGCCCCGTGGCTTCGGCAGTTCACGAGGAGTTGATTTGTTCCTCGAGTTGGTCCCACTTCGGATGAGGAGAGATCTCGTGCGGCACTGGAGATTTGGAAGCTCATTGATGTGGTGATGGATCATGTCCGAACAACTCGTTGGCATTGGAAACCTTCGCCAAGCAATTTCTAATTTCGTTTTCTCTTCCTTCTCTCTTCCTCCCGGAGAGATTCTTTTCTCTTCCTTCCCCTTCTTTATCTTTTCTCTTCCCTCACAATAGGGAATTTTTCCTCCGTTGATTTCTTTACTTCCTCACTCCATGCCTCAGAGTAAACATAGCATAGGAGTCCAGGGAGAGGAAGGAAAATTAGAATTCCAGAAGTTTGTAAGCATGGGAAAAATGAACAGAAAGTGGTGTGAAATTGGAGCATGTTGATAATTGCCTAATAGGTGACAAGAAAGGACACACTTCAGGTGTACCACATATAGTGCTCCCGTCCAATATTAGGTAGCCAACAAATACAAGTCTTCATGAAAACATCCAACAGCTAGGACAAAAATAATCATTCATCATCCTAACAAATAGAGTATAAATAAAAAAAAAATCATACCTTTTTGAAGTTGCCCTTTGCATGAATTCCTCAACAAGAATGAAACTGATTCAGCCATGAATTCTTGGACATAGTGCTTTGGGAAATATCTTAGGTCCGCTGTAATTCTTCATAAATACACCAATAAAGTCATTTATACAGATAGGGAATATAATAGAGGGAGGATAACTTAATGAGTGTGTATATAAGCATGGACAGATTTTGTCACGTCAATACACAACAACAGCAAAAATTATAAATAACAGAGAAATCAATGGTGACTTAGAAGTCATGTCATATCATAAATATATTCCATTGGACAACAATGTTTATGTTAAAAGCATTTGATAGAGTTTCTTATTACTGATTTCATTTCAAATCTTAATCGATTATAATAAACAATTAATTTGTACATCCTCACCAATATGTAAGATATGAACCTATGTACTTCTATTATGAATCAGCATCAACATATTTGAATACTGTTATCATGCCATGATGCTATCAAATGAGGTCATTATATAATCTTATATCTTTTGGACACTAAAGATATTTATAAGTTCAAGTTGAATTATTTTTATATATTTTATATTTTTTGATATATCACGATTCAAGATTCAAAAAAAACCCATCAAAATGATTCACAATATAACCCATGATACAACAACCTAGGGTCAAAATATATTGGAATGCAGCAAATAGCAAAACCACAGATAAATGGAACATCAAGGCACATGCAAGTACCAAACAAAAATAATATTAATCATGTTCCTTTTAGACTAGAAGAGATACATTTATCACAAAAAAAAATTAGTGGTATCTTCCAATCACTTAAATTGTAAAGTTGTCAATGTTGGTTCCGTGCCCAGAGGAAAAAGGTCAAGAGTTGAGTTAGGGTTGACAGCCAACTTTAAACATGTATAAATCCTTGTATGGATCTTATCAAAACACAAAAAGTTGGGACAAATGTGGTTTGATGATGATCATTTTCCAATTGCCTATAACCCAATAACAAAGCATAAATACTTACTTGAGGACATAAACAAGATCCCGTACAAGATACTTCTGCAAATACATCATGATATATGACCAAGAAGTGAATATCTGAAAGCAGAACACATTCAAGCTCAGATATGGACTCTGACAGGTATTAACAAACAAGCCAAAAATGCATAAACAATATTAACCTGTTCTATAACCTCTGGATCACGGTCGCCGCCATTTTTTAGTAGAATCACTAAAGAATCTACAAGCCTTGGAAGAAAACTGTAAAATGTAGATTTATATAAGTGACCTGTAACATGAATAAGAACAAACAGAAGTAAACTGGCAGAACAAAAACAAACAGGATTCGACTTATTCTAATAGCACCTATTTAAGTTTTTAACTTCTACTGCTGCTAAATATGTGACAGTTGCAGGAGCAGTGCAGCTTGCTAGATAAAGTCAAACTGCAAGATGAAAAAATATATGGAGACTTACAGTACAAATTCATCCAGCAAATCTCTGGATAAAGCTGCTATTAACCTGCATGACCAGAGAATTATGAGAGAGAAAAACGTCCGACTAAAAGAATATACGACAAATTAAAAAAAAAAAATAATCTCTAATAACAGCTGAGAGCACTAAAAATTATAAGGAAACAACACATATCCAAAGCACCAAACAAGACTTTAAAGCGACTATTAAATAAAATCTAATATAAAACAGAAAACATATGAACCAACACATAATTTACTAGAGAATCGAGGCATTAAAATTCTCCACAGAAATAAAGTGTGTACCAAATCATGATACTGCTCATTCCAAACCACTGAAGGAAAGATCTTTTTTAACTATTGAATGTTTCACGATCTAGCATAATGTCTGAGTACTTTCTCAGACTGCTCATTGGGCATAGAAACAAATATTGTTCAGCCAACAATCAATATAATTAGCTCTGCAGGTTCATGTTTCCTTGGTGAACTCATGTCCTTGATGATGATATGAAAGTGACTGCTAAATAATTAATGGTTGGAAAAAAGAAGATAAAAGTGCATTTTAAAAAAGAATTCCATCCCAGTTGGCAGGAATTTACCCAACACCAAATAAATTACACTATAAGCCCTGTCCACGCCCAACTTGCAGGTAATCACTGATGTCAAAAGAAAAATTTTCACAAAATATACTATGGAACCTAGATTCACCACTACAAATAAAAGTACGCTAAAATATCAAAACCAAACGTAAATGTCTGCATAAAAATCATTTGGACACAAACTCTCCATAATTTCCAATAAGTTATTCTTCATTGGACACAAACTCAATATCATCATCGGACACAAACACAAGGTTACATTTTAGTTTTTTTTAATTGGGCTTTAAATTAACAAACCCAAACTAAAAAAATCATGAAAACCTTACACTATTTTCGTGGCGCCTAGACGATTCGACCTATTAGTCGGCATCTAGAGTCACCTAATCCTGCCTAGGTGTCAAGGCCGCCTAGGCTAGCTGACTAGCATGTTTTCGGTGCGGCCCTAGACGGCCGTCTAGGCAGATTTTTAGAACACTGAACGTATCAAAACCAAACACAAATGTCTGCGTAAAAATCAATTGGCATATGTTAAGCAAACAATTGTTGTTCGAATTAATCTACGTGGTGAAGCAAAAGTAGCATCGAATGTTCCATATCTAAAATCTCATATATATCTTTAAGTGGTTCCAGCAAAATAAAAAGGTGCTCCGAAGTCCACATACCTTAGAATTGGCTCAAGAGACAATATAGCTTCAATCTTCACTTTATCAAGGAGCTCCGTCATAATAGTTTCCTTGTGCAGTATAACTTTTGATAGCATCTGAACAAATGGCATCATGTTTTCATAAAAGGCAACAAAGTCTTCCGCTGTATTCAATTCCTGTATATTGTAACACATGAAAATAAACAAAAGATGCAACTTTAACATTAAGGCATCATTTTATAACTATTCCTGTAAAATTGACAAAACGCATCATACCTTCCAGTAAATAAGGCTCTCTCGCAAGAATGATGAGCCGTCAGATGGTTGAGCTTTAACGGAGTCAAGACTATGAAAGACATTGATCTCTATCTCTTCCACCCGCTGGGAGAAACTCTTGAACTGCAATAAATATGAGATCCCGAGTTACAACAATACGTACTCGGTAATTGATAATATAAATTACATATTTTTTTTAGAAGCTTGCCGTAAAGCGCCTCCGGCCGGAGGACGTATTGAGAGACTTGACGGCCTGTGACTGAGAGATCGTCATCAGGGACGAAATCCAAGCTTACGTGTGGAGAAGAAGATGAGGAGTAAATTCGAAAGAAAAACACGGAAAAAAAAAAGCCTCGTCACGGAGTAGTCCGACTAGGGACGAGAAGGAGATGGGGGAGCGGAGCGGCGGAGCGGCGGAGGAGGTGGAGGACCCGGGTTAGGTAGAGGGAAAGCGGCGGCGGCGGAGGAAGTGCGGCGGGGTTTAGGGTAGAGGGAGGAGACCCGGTTTTTCCTAAATAAATAAAGTAAAATTTTAAAAACTTAAAAATTGAAATATTCATCGATTATTATAAAAAAATAATATATTGATCTTTTCTGCTTTTGTAAATTTATAATTCAAATTCAACAAATAATTTCAAACCCCATTAATACTAATTAAGTAAATTAA
>JBBPFP011023323.1:0-13313 GCA_037974795.1 Kaempferia galanga | reverse complement strand
GATCCAAATTGACTGATGGACCTAAAGACCTTAAAATGATATAAAATCAAATCCTATATATTTATTTAATTCTCTTAATTATATTTATATCTTCAAACAAATATCAATTTAACATAATATATTGTGAATAATAGATGGGTAAATCTACCTATTGATGGGGACAATAAAAAGGGTAAAGTAGATACTGGATGATGATTTTGTTATTTTCTATGTGATTTATATTCCGGAAGTTCAACCGTCCAGCAATTTGTCATTATATTTTGTTACCTTTTCATCGGCCAAGCAAACTACGTTGTGTTTTTTACACATATATACGGTAAACGTGATAAAATTCTGAGATATTAGTGCATTGTTATTGTATCCTTTCTTATAATCTTATACTACATATGTATGTAGCATTTGAAATTCTGAGATATTAGAGCATTAGCATCATGATAAAATTATTATTATATGGCCTTAAAGTTACAAGCCAAGTCGCAAAAACAACCTTAGCAAGATAAAATTATGTATAATAAACTCAATATCTGTGATGGAAATTTCATGCACCGAGTTGTCCTTTTATTTTTATTTTTACAATAACATCTCTATGATAATCTAACTTTACAACATGAATATTGCTGAAGATAACAAGACAAAAGGATTAATACACAACGTTAAGTGAAAATTGATAACAAGCCAAAAGAATTCTGAAACAGTTCGAACAAATTATAAGCAATTCAGACGAAATTTTAAAAAGGTTCGTACATAATAATTTCAACATAATTTATGTCCAACAAACCTAACATGAAAAATAAAAAAACGAAATTATTATAGGAAGATCCATGAGTGAGCACTTGAATAATTGTACTAGGAATACCAAGAATTTTGCACTAGAAGACCAACCTTGTTTGTAAAACTTGCTTTCTTGGCTATCTTCAATTTGAATTGTTTCCTTACATACGGACTATCAATTATAATCCATGGTCAATCGAGCTTTGGCTTCCGGGCAAACTCTAGGTTGCTGCTGAATACCTAGGATCAACACCAACATATATCTTAAGTTGAATACCTAGTATCATTTTAAATTGACTTCGGAAGTAACAGCAGTGCCTTCGTCGCTGCTTTCATCGGTAGATCCTATTTCTAATTCTTTGCTGTCTGTGAACACGAACTCAGCTACAAGGGACAAGTGGTCACTTCCAATATCCTGAAAAAGGAATGGATTCAAGATGCATTTAGTGTCATCAGACAGTCTATTAACTGACACAATTTATAACCAATGCCAAAGGTAACAAACACTTAGCTACCCACTGTTATTATCCAGTAATTTGAATGTCATTTATTGCTACACAAAGTATATTGAAAGTAACATTATATCAAACAAACTTGGGAGCACTCCCTTCACAATCGAAAGAAAGTGACACTTAAGTTTTGTTCTATTATACCTGGCAAGGTAGACCACCAAGCATTCTCAGCGTGTCCAAGGGCAGTGTATCCAGAACTCTGGTGCAATTAAGTCCAGTTGAGTACCTAGATTAAGAGCAACTAATCAAAACAGAAATACGAACTTTGAGAGTAGAATGCCGAGAAAGAGATGAATTCACCAGATATAGTCAACAGTTCCAAGAAACTTGGAGTGGTAGCTAGTGGCTAGTGGCTCACCTAGATAATCTCTCGTCATTGCAGTACTCTGCAAACAGCGTGCAAATTCTGACAGAAATATAGGATGGAGGGGGGAGAAAATAAGAGAGATTAAGAAGAATGAACCTTGATAGTAGCATAAGAGCTTTGCAGATTCAAGTCATGTGTAATTAGGGAATGAGGTGAACCATTTGCCAACTCCTTACCAGTCCAATAATTATTTAGACTGCAATAAAAACTAAAGATGATCAAATGGGCATCCCTATTTTGGGAAAATCAACAGAATGTCCCAAATTTTGAAAAAACAACAACCAATATCTCACTAGGATGGGTCGGCACCCCAAATTTTGAAAAAAAAAATCCCTATTTTCAAAAACATCAAGAAGCACCCCTTAATATTTGTCTACCCCAAAATATTGTTATCTTCTTCCTCCACCTCCAACGTTATCCCCATCTCCTGCAACGTTGTCTTTGTTGAAGCTTGAAGGCAGCTCTCCACCCCCACCCAATTAAATTGTCACCATCTTCCAGAGCACTTGTGCATGCCTCTACTATTAGAATTTTGGGGTCATACTTGTAATTATAAATGTCTAATATCATCAATTAAATAAGCCATAAATTGATGTGATCAAATTTGGAATTAAGGAATATGACTTAAGGGTTTAATTGTGAAGATCATTCCCGGAAGGGTCAGCAAACTATGGATTTTGGTACGCTTCCATAATTCTGATCTTAAAATTTCTTAAGAATTAAATAGAGTTAAGGATTTTGTCAATCCATTTTTCTATCATTTACACCTTTGCAAGAAGCTGAACGACTAAGAAGATACAATTGCCAAACACTGTGAGAGACTTGATGCTGCTTCAGTTTGTCTCAGTTAGATTGGGTGAAGGTCAGGCAACCACCATCCTATGATCGTGGGAAGTGTTGAGGGTGAACTCGCCAAGGAGTTAGGCAGTGGATGACACCTGCATAGCCAGTGAGGATGACAACTCCGGAAAAGATGGGGGCAATGCTTTCAGACGTGGGAACATGATAGGGATGAAGGTGGAGGTCACAAGATAATGGTATTTGGGATAGACAATAATTAAAGGGCAGCCATTTGGTGATTTCTAAAACAAGGGTACCTTTTTTATTATTCCCAAGTTGATGTTCTCTTGAATTTTGCTCAAAGAAAAATGAGATATACTTTTATTAAACATAAAAGTTTGTACTTACGCAGACACATCACAAGAAGCGAACTGGAAATTATTCTGCTCTAGAAATTTTCTTCTGTTGCGCATGTCAACCTTCAGCTGCAGAACCCTTGTTTTCTCTCAATTACAATATCCCAAGATGAAAATGGCATTTTATTCTATGAACAACAAACTACTGATTTACCTTGGATGTCAACAAAAAGTCATAGATTGCACTCTGTTAATATGAAGAGAGAAAAAGTCAGCAGCTCCCAATCCCTTTAGAATAATGGATTTCTTTTCATGCTTCTATAAGCAACTATGAAAAACCTAAGTTAATAAGTTCACAAACACTTGAAGAAATTGTCATGTTCCATTGATTACGTGCACTGAAAGGGTAGCTCAAGACTGCCAATAACTGTTATGATATTTAGTTGGATTCATCTTGACAATAATCTCGAGTATATCATTAGCCCTCAAAAGGAGAATATAATGCAGAAGTATGGAGAGATAAACCATATCAGCATAGCATTATATAAAGAATCAGTTGGCCATACTTTGGGTGTGCTGTTAAAATCACCAGCAAGTACAACAGGAATTCCACCCCACTTCTCTGAAAGCTGAGTTGCCTTCAGTAAAAATCTATAGATCTGAAGAAACAATAAGAAGCTTGAAAATCATAAATGGAAAAGAAGCAAAATTTTATGGAGGAAATCACCATAAAGATGGACTTAGAATGTTACTGTATAATTATTCATTGGAAAGTAGGGCTTAGTTAAAGTATGATTGCGATTGTATGCACAAAAACAGTAGCTGTGGTCAACTTACTTTGTTCAATTAAAGGAAAATGGGATCAACTCTGGTTCAACCAGCTACCATTGATGTAACAATTCTCAAACAACAATACATGTGTTTCTCTTGTCGCCAAAGTCCCCACATGGTATAAAGTACATAGATGAAAAGATTGGTCTCTTTCCTAACAGCTCGAGCTTTTGAGATAAGTAGCAAGCCAACCAAAGCAGGAGGTCGAGTGCAAATCCTATCTAAGATAACATTATCACATGCATTTCATCTGTTGCGTTTGGGATAAGACAACTGAATTATATCCAACCACATATGGAGTAGTAATAAGAATATATAAATACAAAGATTGATCACTTTCCTACGAGTTCAAAATTTGGAATATCCCTTGAGGACTCTCTTTGCCATGTGCATTACTGATTATTTGTTGATGTCAAAATCTCATCCCATACCAATGTTTTGTCTTATTGTCTAGGATGTTGTTTCTCCCTCCAGCGCTTTTGATGATAAATCTCTCACCTTCATAGCTTCTATGCATGTTGCTTGCAAATTGCAATAAATCATGTTGACTGCAGTTATTACTTATTATTTCTTTCCTCCTTGGATTAATCAAACCATCATCTTGGTGAAGTAACAAGAGAAGAAGAGAGACTGGGATGACAATTGGCTTTTTAATAGAAGAGATAAAGCTAAGAAGAAACAACATGAAAGGAAGGAAGAGGAACACAAGAAAAACAAAGGGAAAAGGTATAGGAGGGGGAGAATGGAAGGCTTGCAAAAACAAAAAATCTCGTTCCTTAACTAATGGAATCTGACTTCTTTTTCTCCAGCTTTCAGTAAATTATAGGCTATGTGTATTTCAAATACTTGCATTCATTTATGCCCCAAACAACAAGTACATTTAAAATGGAGCTAGTAAATACTTCTCTCTGCAGATAAATAACAGAAACTCCATGCAACCATGGTTGTAGGTGAACCAATGTCAGAGAATAAAAAATCGTTGTATTATAATGAACACTTATATTTGATCTTCACTTCTCTTTTTCTGTCATAAATCTTGCTACTCTTGGAGGTTGATGCATTCATATCAGCATTTTTTTTACTCTCTCACTGCTCTCCTCCCCCTCCCTAATAGCATTTAATAGAATGCAAGTTTTAATCCGATAGTATTTCTTTCCACGCATATAAGAATTCAAGCTTGTTGATTCACAACAATAAATGAGATGTTAGAATAGATCTTGTTTCCTTTCTTATTAAAAATCAAGTGTCATGTAGCATCTAAAGAAACTTTACAAACTAGACTTTGACTAGGAAAGTCGGAATAAAAATTATAAAACCCCAAACACATAATAGTAGTGAAATGATAAAAGAACACATCCAGGAAATTTTTTATGGGTAGATCTTAAAATTTTAAATCACGAACCTGTCCCAGCTTAATATCTCCACGTTTTGGGTTAAACAGCACATGGATGTTTCCAACTACTAATCTTCTTGGATTACCTTCTGATAACTGCCTATAGCAAACAGAGTTCAGAGAAAAAATAGCAAGCATGGAGCTCTTGCATTGTTATATCCAAAAAAAACTATTGCACAGAATATATCACATGTGACATGGCTTGAAGCATGGAAAAGCAAACTCAATTCTCCATTTAGTGTTTTCAAAGAGTTGAAAGATAAAAGCATACATAAAGCCATAAAAAACTCAAAGATATGAAGAGCATGGCTGAGTACAATTTACAGGTATTACTTAATGGCCAATAAAGAAAAGAAGTAATATATTAAAATTGATAAAGAAAAATTATACCAACATTTCTGGTGGAGAGATAGATCATCATCATGGAGTCCCAACTATTGGAAATCAGTAAATGGATATTCTCTCTGTTGAACTCTATTTTGCTAGTCAATATTTAATAATATTTAAATCAATTAACCATTTGATATTTTAAATAGAGTTTTTTATCTTCCTTTATCTCTTACACTTTCAACACTAATTGTTTCAATTTGTTCAACCAGAAAATCAGCTACTGCCCTTTGAACATTGAACATTGAACATTGAACATGTCAATACTATATTGACTTATTCTCTATCATTGCTCATCTATTGGACAATACAAAATGCTCCTGGATAAAAGTTTTTAAAAAAAACTTTTCTCTTTGTAATAATTTTCCCATTTATCTTAATTTCATTTAAATTTTATCCATATTGGTTTCTAATTGTTTGGCACTCGATTTGTAAAATATGAAAATTGTTTTCCCCTAAGGGGCATAAGGTGTAGGCACAAAATTGCAAAAGCTCCTCGATGTTTTAGTCTCCCACTCTTTACCTTATTAAGGATATCTACATCAAATATCAATATTTTCTCATCGTTGTATCATAGAATCTTCACAAATATCTCTATTCAATAATAGATCTAAGACATCTAAAAGTCCTAAGTGAATTTCATGTTAATCCATTTTACTTATTCCCTCCATTCTTTTCTTATTACTAAAATTATATCTTATATATTTGGTTTCAAAAAGCACCAAAAAGTTAAAGAAAAGAATTAAGAGTGTATGTGGCATTGCTTTGTTTTTCTTTTATTTAATTAGGTCATGCACTTAAGATATTTGTGTCAGTTGCTAATCAAACCTTTTTCCACCAAAAGTTTCAGAAAAAAAAAAATGTTGTTAGCTCTCTAATAAATAAAAAAACCATATGTTCCAAATATATAAGATAACAGGTTCTAACAAGATACATGCCTCCTGCATATGTGTGACTTTAATTGTGTAGGGACAGTTAAAGATAGAATGTACAGGTTCTAATAGGAAAAATCTTCTGTTCCTACTTGTTGCATAATTACCTCAAAAACAAGGAGTTGGGCTACATTATCACGAAGGCCAAAAGACCTAAACTCGATGTTGTCTGCCTCAAGTAATTTAAACCTGCAGTAAATCAACCATAACAAGAATTGATATAAGGTTCAATAAAAGCAGAAGAATAAAACAAAATTTTGGCACCTCTCAGCTTTCCAGAAAAGAGCACATCCATCCTTGGCCCATCCAGTGCGACGCTGACATTTAAATATGCATCTATGATTTCTTATGAAGAATATTATTATTAAAAGTGTTACATAACACATGGCATATACTTAGCAACATGGAGGAATCATCTGATTTGGCCAACATTTTATATTATCAACCATATGGTTTTGTCCGGTGATGGAATGTCACTCTAGGTGAGGAGTTTCCTAAGAGGTAACCCATCCCAGGTATGCTCCATGCTAAACACACTTATGTTCTTGCGAAGAAGCCAACCAATTCCACCAGAAGGCATCTGATTGTTGAAAGTACACACGTGACTTATTTAAGGCAAGTTAAAACCATAAAGCAATCACACTTCCCTTGCTTTACATTCTAATCTTTGTAAGGGCAAATTTGGACAAGAATGTGTTGGTGGACAAAATCCTATTGTAAATGTGAATTCTATCACTTATTTAAATGCAAAATATTTTTACAAAACTGTATCGCTATTATGGAGCTAAATATTAAGCTATGGAGTGAGTACATGAGCATAATCCTTGCAGATGATTAAATCCCTCATTGGTTAGAGCACATGGCATTTTATAGTTAATCATTGCAAATGATTAAATCACTCATTGGTCAGAGGATATTTTTACCTTATAATGACCAATATAACCTTTTCTCTTCAAATATGCTGAGATATCTTCGTAATTATCTACTTCCTGAAAACATGAGAAGGTAACCTTATTTTGAAAGGCAATTAATGGGCACACTTTAAATGAATGAAGTTATAGGGGACTCACTTGAAGGCACAGTAAATCGCCATTCAAACTATCAATTTCATGGAAGATGAACCTCTTCCTTGAGTTCCAGTTCATGATATCCAAAGGAATGTTATGATAAAGTTCACCATGTTTGGAAGCATTATTATCTCCCAGGATATTGTATGAAATAAGCATAAAATAGTCTAAGCAAAGAAACAAAAAAACATATTTTATAATATCAAACATTTCAACGATTAATAAAGGTTTTTGAAAAAAATATATATATAACTTGCTTTCTAATAGTTAAACTACAAAGAACAAAAGAAGATAATACTACAAATTGAAGTATAAAGTATCCAAGATATATTAATCTCTACTAGATAGCAAGGAAGATCCATTAATGTAAGAATGCCTTGACTAAAGGACATAACTTAATACTCATCCCGCTGAAAAAGCATATTTATACAGGATTATTAACTTGTGTATGATAAAAATGTGTGTAATGCATCCTCTAGTCATGTCCAAAACTTTGGTGGTTTTCAAACACTTATTTACATAGATATTACTTTTCTGCATCAGAAATTGTTTTAATCAAATATTGCACTTTTTAATCAAATTGTAAGTTATATTTATGGCTAATCTCTAAGTGAACACCTAATGGAAGAATAAATAGAATTAAAGTAATGTTCTTTTTTATTTTTATTTTAATTAACGAGATATCCATATTGTTATTAGAATAAATTCAAAATAATATCTTTTTTTACTTTTTCTTTTAATAAGGCTAATCAACACCCTCTTCTTTAGTTTTAGAAGCAAGCTAATAAAAGTTGAAGGCTTCTTCAGAAACCACAGAAAATAGAAGAAAGTTCTCTACCAACCAAATACCATTACTAGTTGCAACACATGGAAGATGAAGCCAAGTCAATAGAGGGAAAATACAACCAAAAGATCAAGTATTTGTGCAGTTTCTCATTCAACGTTTGTTCTTACTATCCTCTCAGAAACAGAGCTGAAGCAACACTTGCAACAATCAGAGAGCTCAAACAAAGTGCAGAGTTCACTGAGCTCGCAGATAACCAGAATCTTATCCACTTGATCAAGATGCCAATCCCCAAAACAATTGGCATGGACAAGGTCTTCAAGGAGCTTCAACGCCATGCCAAAGATGAAAGTTTGAGTGTGATTGGCATCCACGGAATGGGTGGTGTGGGCA
Source organism: Kaempferia galanga (assembly GCA_037974795.1). Classification (NCBI taxonomy): domain Eukaryota; kingdom Viridiplantae; phylum Streptophyta; class Magnoliopsida; order Zingiberales; family Zingiberaceae; genus Kaempferia; species Kaempferia galanga. The sequence goes on along the minus strand of JBBPFP011023323.1, from coordinate 4,740 downwards.
AGACAGCACTCTTGAGAAGACTCAACAATGATTTCCTGAGTGAAACAGAGGTAGGCGTGGTTATCTTCCTAGATCTATCAATAAACTATAAGATGGAGGAAGTCCAGAGGTCTTTATTCAACCGACTGGGTTTGACATGGCAGGATGAGGTCACACACAGAAGTAGAGCAGCCAAATTATAGAGTCCTGAGTAAGTTGAACTTCATACTGTTACTTGATAATCTATGGGAGACGTTAAATTATCAGGTTGTTGGAATTCCACTTCCTGAGCCTCCATCAAAGTGCAAGATCATATTCACAACCTGAACAGATGACACTTGCAGTCATATGGGCACAGAGAAGATGATTAAAGTGGAATGCTTAGAAGAGGAGGCAGCCTGGAATCTCTTCAGAAATAGCACAAGGATGGATGTCATTGACACCAACGTGATTATACTGATCATGGCTAGAGCTTTAGTCAAAGAATGTGGTGGCTTACCTGCAGCTCTCATTATCCTGGCACAAGCAATGGCACCAAAAAAGACTTTGGAAGAGTGGATGCATGCCTTGACCATCATGAAGGGCACGCCACACCAACTTCCTGGTATGGCATATAATGTTTTTTCTATCCTGAAACTAAGCTATGATCGTCTATCTAGTGACAACTTGCGAGTTTGCGCCTCCTATGGTGCATTAGTCAAACAAGGATGTTGGATCAGCAAGCATAACCTTAGGAATTTATGGCAAGGTGAAGGGATTATTGATAATGTGCAGAATCTAATGGATGCTGACAACAAGACACAGTTTCTACTTGGCATACTACATGCAGTATCTTTAACCGTAAGGGTTCATGATGACTACTTCACGATGCATCCCATGACCCAAGCCATGATATTGTGGATGGAACGTGAGTGCGGGGAGAAGGAGAACAAATGGTTGGTGCTGGATAGGGAGGGGGTCGAAGAAGCACCGGTGGCCGAGAAATGGCGAGCTGCAGAGAGAATATCACTTGGGGGCAACAAAATCAGAGACCTTCCAAAAGCACCTCAATGGCCTGATTTGATTTTTCTGGATCTTCAGTTTAACAAATTTCTCAACAAGATTCCAAATGGCTTCTTGCACATGCCTCACTGAAAATCCTTGATTTGCGAGAGACACCTATAGAGGAGCTCCCGGTTATCATTGGTAATCTGGTGCAACTACACTTTCTCGAACTATCCAGAACTAGGATTACTTCTTTACCAAAGGAGATGGCCGCATTAGTAAATTTCAAACATTGGTCGTTGTCATCGACAACATCTTTGAGAAAAACTCCTGACCAACTAATTTCCAGTCTTCGAGAATTGCAGTGGCTTGACATGGTGGACAGCTACAGCAGTGGAGGGAAGGACGGGCATTGGAAGGAGGTGCGAGTTTTGAAGAGCTGGAAAGCTTGAAGAGATTAAAAGTCATTGGGATCACAGTCAACACGCTTGCTGCTCTTCAAAACCTCTGACTCTCCAAGACTGGAAACATTCACACATTGGCTCCACGTAGAAGGGTGTCAAGATTTGATGATGTTCAACATCCCATCCATGGATTGTCATGTGGAAATTATGCCCGGACTTGCTCGTATCCAGTTTCACGCAATGAGTGAGCTAGAAGAGGTAGTAATTGGCAATCTTCAGCCTATTCTTCTACCTCTACAAGAGCTTCAACTTTCAAGTCTCCCAAAAGCAAAGCTCGTTCAGAGGGCTAGGTTCCCTAATACTCTTCTTGCACTAAAAATTGCGGATTGCAGGGCAATAGATAGATTGATCAAATTGGAGGGATAGGCAAATGGCAGTGGGGAGAGAGTTATAACAATCTTCCTTCATCTCCACACAATGGTGATACGGCGGCTAGCAGAATTGAAAAGTTTGAGTGATGGGGAGCGAACATTAAAATTCCCATCGTTAAAGACAATCATGGTGGAAGATTGCCGAAACTTACAATGCTTACATTGGTTGCTGATGGGCTGAAAGAGATCATGTGTGAGAGATCATGGTGGGACCAACTCAAGTGGGGCGATGAGCGAACCAAGTCCTTCCAACACCTCTACAAACCCATGTATATTGATGGTAACTTCATCCCGGGCATGTAAAGAATGTAGGCATTTTGTACAAACATTGTGAAAGTCTACTCAGTACTAACTTTAATTTTATGAGAAATATGAGTGTCATGTATTTGAGAGCTTGATTATGTCATATGTTTTAACATTGTTTCACGCTTCATGGCTTGGATAATTACACATACAGGGATTTGCTCAATTAAGCAAGATTGATCTATTTAGACAAATCCAGATGACCCAATAGGGGAATTGGTCAACTAGGTCAGTGAACAGAGTGGCATAATCACTCTTTTTTTTTCTTTTTCTTTTTTAAACAATACCTATATGTGCCTAGTTTACCATATTTTATATTTTCTATTCTTTTACTCGTTATATTTAATGAAATCAAATACATATGTAAATGAAAGTAATCATCCCATATATTATTTAATAGCTATCATTTAATTATAGGGGAGGTAGGTGGAGGAGGGAGTGGAAGGAAATGTAAGGATTTAAAAACTTGATTACTTTGGATAAGGAGAGGAGAGGAAAGATACTTTCTATCCAATCCTTTCTGCTAATTACTTGAACAGGAAAAAAAACATATGGAAAGAAAAGAGATACTTAACTTGATTGTTCATACTAGAGTTTTCTAAATGAACAAAACATTGATCATCTTCTGTTGGGAATATGACTGATATGATAAGAAGAGAAACTCATTTACCCAATTGGGAAAAAAGGAAAACTCAATCTGACCAGCTAAGGAAGGGGAAGAAGCATTCAAGACGGCAGGAGAACTGACTGAACACTTGGATTGGCAGGTCAAAACATCCAGGTAATACAATTAAAGAAGCAAATTGGCCAAGCTATGGAAGAAGTCCATAAACAAGTAAATAGCATCATTCTTAATTAACAATCTAAAAGAGAGGAATTCATCCCAAATTATAATCAATAAAATATCTGATCTGTTTTCTTCTTTTAATGAATTCAAGATGTGATTAATAAGAATAACAATAAAGAAGTGTTTTATTCAACAGATACTAGCGGAGTAGCGGTCTTCATTTGAGATAGTAACAACATGACCTAACTAAGAAGAGAGTATTAAATAAGAACAAGAATTTCGATCTCAACTATGGAGGGTTCAGTTCAATGTATGAGGTCTGAAAAAGTGCCTTTGGAGTGGCAATCAGAATAATCACAATACTCGAGTCTCGAGGATCAAATCAAGATCTAATGTCACAGTGAGTTAACTCAGATCTTTGGGGGGGGAATTCTAGTCTTAATGGGGTTTATCTCAAGCTACATATTGAAATATACCAAGCCCTCTAAAGTCTTGATAGATTCTAGGAAACAAGAAACATTACAAGTCACGAGGCTGATAATTTGGCTTTAAAATGAAAAGATTTCCACAAACAACAATAAAAATATGAATCAAATTATTCAATTCTTCAATAGCTTCCCAATAAAGACTGTACCCAAGTTTTATTGAAGAAAATAATTGGTATATTTTCTTCTTGTTAAAGAATTCAAGAAGTGCTCAACAAGAATCACTTTAAGAAGTGTTTTCTTGGATAGGTATGACTGGTCCTCATTTTAAGTATCAAAATAGCATTACTCTAGAACAAGAAGTTAAGGCTCAACTAACCTAAATAAGGAGGGCCCTTTTTATGTATGAGATCTGAAATAGTACCTTTGGAGTGGCAATCAAAATGATTGTAGCCCTCGCCTTGGATCCATCGTCGAACAGGTTTCAACGGATGATGAAACTCCCTCTTTCTCCTCCTTGGATTGTACCAACGGCAATTGAATGGCGTTGGCAAGTCGGGTGTTCCCTTAACACAACATGCGGGAACCCATTTAGGAGGGATAACGCATTTGAGAGACGACCGTCGGTGAGACATCATGCCAAGAGGGCTGACAGCGCTTCTCAAACACAAAGCTTCATGCCACATTCTTTCGCTAGATCTTCTCCCCTGTGTCAATGGCACACATTCAAGAAATAATAAAAAAATAACGTCGAACTATTTAATATTAAATATAATCACATAATACAATATTATTTGTGAGGGAAATTGTGATTTAATCCCTTAGCTTTCAAAATTCTTTTTAATGTTTTAATTTATTTTCAAATATTTTCTATAATTTTGAATTTCTTTGGGACGGCTTCAATTAATACAGATATGGCAAACAATGTGAAACTCCCATGATAATAATTGGAAAGATTGATTAAACATGTCTTTATTAGTAATTAAGAATAAAATGATACAAACTTTAAATTCCATAATTTTTTTCTAAAATTTTAGAATTTAAACAGAAGGAATAATACTAAGGGTGGTTGAATGAATTTGCCATATTAATAAAGATTATTTGCACAAAATCCACTTTATATGATAGATTGATATTAGTGAGAATAATTTAATTCACTCTATTTTTTTTCTAAATTATCTTTCATTGTTTTAAACTTGTGCAAGTGTCTTAAAAGTGACATTAACCAAGATGATAAGAGCTTGAAAGTTATTGCCAATACTTTGTTTGGGATCGATATCCCCTTTTATTAAATTATACACTTTCTTCTATCTATATTATTTGAAAATGTTTGCCTATATAACTTTTAAAATCTTAACATTACCTTGAGAACTATATTTTCATTGATAAAAATAGTGGCCATGTCAACCGTGCAAAATTTGCCATGG
>JBBPFP011023111.1:0-13315 GCA_037974795.1 Kaempferia galanga | reverse complement strand
CGACGGATCCGTCGTCCGTGGCCGTCGATCTCTAGTCCTTGTCGCCGTCCACTTTGATTCCGAGTAGTTGCAGAGTTGGTGGTGGTGGTTGTTTGCTGGAGGCGTCTTTATTTGTCGCTTCTCACTTCCGGGCAATAAAATTTTAGAAATTGAACCGCACGACATTAAATTATGATATTCTTTATTTTTTAGGGGATATTTATTGTTTGGTGGTGGGGCCTACGGCGGGCGGAGGGCTGCAAGTAGCCGCGGCGCGGCTGGGTGTGGGGGGGGTGGGAAGGGTAGAGCTGGTGGGGTCCGCAACGGATCATATGACGTATTGGAATTATTCGTTTCTTGGGCATCCAATGAGGAGATGCTCATTAGATGCATCCGGTTTGGTTGACTGGTCACCTATCAAATTCTTTTTATCCTTCCCAAATAATTATTTATGAGAAATGATACTCATCTCTAAAATTTCTTGATTTAATCTCAACAGACACATTACTGGTGGGGCCTACTAAAAGTGAATTGATGGACCTATCAGTGATGTGTCTGTTGAGATGATTTTTCGAGATGAATTTTTGAGATGTGTATCTTCTCTCATAATTTTATATAGAATAACCTATACATACGGTAGAAATTATTAAAAATACATTAAATAAAATAATAAAATAAATAAATTTATTTCTTTGTTACCGCATGACGCATATGAAAATAAACATTAATGGATACCTTTTTTGAGCATGTTAACTGAAATATAAATTTAATGATACAAAAATGTCTTTAATTCAGTTGACATGAACTCTGGACTAGGACATTTCAATTGGTTGTAGATGATGTTTTCGCAAATATTTAAATAATGTTCTTTAGATTCATTTTATTCTTCAAAAAAATTTAATCGGATAGAATTTAAAAAGTATTTTTTATTTACTCTGTTTCAAAAAGAATAATTTGATTCTAATATTATCTTAATAACTCTTTAAGCAATTTTAATTAAACTGTTTTATATTATAGTGTTAAGTTGATTTTTTAAATAAAATTAAAATAATTTTAACTTATATTATTAAAATAGTTTTGATTAATATTAAAGTAATTTTATTTTTATATTCAAGTAATTCTAAGTTAATTTTTTTTTTATACAAATATGATGATGATTATTATTATTTTAAAAGGTATCTGGTCCTGGTAAATTGTTAATCTTGGCATGGACGGTTTGATCCGTGATTATCTGCGACTAATTTTTTAAGTTTGTCATCACATCAATAGATAATTAGTTAATTGCCACTATATATATATATATAATCTCAATAAAAATTTAGGAATAGACATATAAATTTATGATGTAGAATTTTCATATTTAAGAATTTTTATGTGAGATCTGTTTTTACTATGTATATTATTTTTTATATTATATTTTTCTTCCTGTTATAATAAAAATATTAAATTTTATAAAATAAAAAGCTAAATATTAAACTATATATTACGTCATTTCAAATCGCAAAGGGCCTTATTGTGATTTCAAACCATTTCAGGTATTTAAGTGCACGCAGTTTTAACAGATCTCCAATCTCGTCTATACGAAGGGCTAGCCATCTGTCGGCTGTTGCCCCCCGAACTCTAGGGTTTCCATCTCAAAACCCTACTCTCCGATTCGCCGTCAACCTTCCGGAGCTTAGGTTGCCGACGGCGACGAGGCGGCAGGAGTGATTCTCAGTCTTCTTCTAGGGCTTCTGGGTTTGATTGGCGGAGCAGGAGCTCGCAATGTCGACAGAGAGGAAGCGGAAGGTGAGCCTATTCGACGTCGTGGATGAGACATCCGTATCGGCAAAGATTCCCAAGGTCAACGGTTCTTTTTCCTTCAAGCCGCCGGCGGTGCCCTCTGGGATCAACCGGTGGAACGGACGGCCCTACTCAACGAGATACTACGAGATATTGGAGAAGAGGAAGGCCCTACCTGTTTGGCAGCAGAAAGATGAGTTCCTGCAGGTGTTGAAGGCGAACCAAACTGTGATTTTGGTCGGAGAGACTGGCAGTGGTAAAACAACGCAGGTTCGTTACTTCACCGTTTGGCGATCGATGATACTATCAAAAAAGTTAGGCATATTCGAATCTTCCCTTTAAAATATTATACCCTTTATTTTCTCAATGACTGGCTGTTCGTTTATTTTCTCTAGAATTTGTTACAATATTTATTATTGTTTAGAACTTTTTTCTCTTAATTACTTATTAGAATTAGCCACATAAATATTTCTTTCTTAAGAAGTGATGAGTAATATGATGCATGAATAAAATCGCGGTATTTGGCGGACTAAGACCAACTTTTCTTGATCAGGTTGTACTATAGCATATCTACTGGCCAAGTTTGGATGTAGCTACTAAATTGAATCCCACTCTTTTTGAAAAATGTTTTCCTTCATACTCTTTTGTAATGTCAAACAATGTTAGGCATGCTAAACATGGTGTAACCAATACCAGTATTTAATTTGTCTCCCTCGAGACAAGTATGGAGACAACTCTCGATGCATGCAGCAGCAGCTACTAAGAGTGCATTCTATTTTGGTTTCTGACATAATCAGGAAATTTGGTTATTATTCTACATTCTCAACATTTTTTGGGTTTAGTTTTAAATGCTAGTTGTTTTTGTGGTGATTTGTATTTGAGACACATCTACTGATATTTAGATTGTATGATTTCTGTTAATTTAGATTCACTTGCATGATGTACCATATTTTATGAGATTCTCATTTATAATAGGGTTGATTTGTTATTGAACAGATTCCCCAATTTGTTTTGGAATATGAGGATGTAGGCAAGCGGTCAATGGTTGCTTGCACTCAACCTCGAAGAGTTGCTGCAATGTCCGTTTCTCGTAGAGTTGCAGAGGAGATGGACGTAACAATAGGAGAAGAAGTTGGTTATAGCATTCGATTTGAAGATTGCAGTAGTCACAAGACTATTCTGAAGTAAGTTGATGGCTTCTGCTAGCTCCAGTGATACATGTTCTCTGTGATTTCAACTAGTTTGGTGTTTTTTTTAATTTTATTCATTAGCTACTCCCTTGCCAATAAGCAATGCTATTAAACCAATACAGTTTATGCAAAACCAAAGCAGTTCTGGCCTTACTTTGGTTGTTTTGATATGTTGATGCTTTTCCCACCTAGCATGACATGTTGGGAGATTGATGGTTTATAATTCTTCATGCATTCAATTTGTAGATATGCATGATATTTATCAGAGGTCAACATCTTTATTCCATCATTTTGTAATTCTAACGTGCACATCCTGTTATTATTTGTATTGCCAGGTACCTAACTGATGGTATGCTTTTAAGAGAGGCAATGGCTGATCCACTATTGGAGAGATATAAGGTGATAGTTCTAGATGAGGCTCACGAGCGAACCTTGGCAACAGATGTGTTGTTTGGGCTTCTGAAGGAAGTATTGAAAAATAGGTCGGATTTGAAGTTAGTGGTAATGAGTGCTACCCTTGAGGCTGAGAAGTTTCAGGGTTACTTTAGTGGGGCACCTTTAATGAAGGTACCTGGTAGGTTGCATCCGGTGGAAATTTTCTACACACAGGATCCTGAAAGAGATTACTTGGAAGCTGCTATTCGCACTGTTGTACAGATACACATGTGTGAACCTCAGGGTGACATACTTGTTTTTCTCACTGGAGAGGAAGAAATAGAAGATGCGTGTAGGAAATTAACAAAAGAGATTAATAATTTGGGTGACCAAGTTGGACCTGTGAAAGTGGTGCCTTTGTATTCTACCCTACCCCCTCTAATGCAGCAGAAGATATTTGAGCCTGCACCAGCACCGCTGGAGGAAGGTGGGCCGCCTGGAAGGAAGATTGTGGTGTCAACAAACATTGCGGAAACTTCATTGACTATTGATGGCATTGTTTATGTGATTGATCCTGGGTTCTCTAAACAAAAGGTGTATAACCCACGGATACGTGTAGAATCTTTGCTTATCTCTCCAATATCAAAGGCAAGTGCACATCAAAGGGCAGGGCGTGCTGGTAGAACACAACCTGGGAAGTGTTTCAGACTATACACTGAGAAAAGCTTCAAAGGTGACTTACAAGAACAAACATATCCAGAGATTCTCCGGTCTAATTTAGCAAATACAGTTCTTACCTTGAAGAAACTGGGAATTGATGATCTAGTGCATTTTGACTTTATGGATCCTCCTGCTCCTGAAACGTTGATGCGAGCACTCGAGGTCTTAAACTATCTTGGCGCTCTTGATGACGATGGCAATTTAACTAAGCTAGGTGAGATTATGAGCGAGTTTCCCTTAGACCCTCAGATGGCTAAGATGTTGGTTGTTAGTCCAGAGTTTAACTGCTCCAATGAAATTCTCTCAATATCTGCAATGCTCTCAGGTGAACAAATAATTTTTTCTTTCTTATTTCTTTTTGGCTGTTTAATATTTGTGTTCTTAGCCCTTCTTTTATGATTTAGATTTCTAGTGGAGTATCATTTGGTGGCTTATTTGCCTCCTTTTTTTTTCACGTTTGGTTAAAAAAAAATCTCATATGAGTATAGCATTGTTAGTCCGCAAGATGCAGAAGTCATTGCAAAGTATCATAGTATATTATTTAGACTTATGATAGAATATCATTTGTAACTCAATTGAGTATCTAAAATATCCACATTTCTTTAGGGTTTTTCCCCCGTGAAAGTGTTACGTCATAGCATTGTTGGTCTGCAAGTCGAAATTGCCATTGCAAAAATATCAAAATGGCATTTTAGTTTGCAAACATTACACATTTTGCCTTGTTGGTCTCCAAGCTTCAGTCTCCATTACAAAATATTGTAGTAGCATTTTAGTTTGAAAACATTGCTCGCTTCGCCTTAAGTTGTAGTCTGTGGTTGAAATATCATTATAACTTGTGAGATATGTAGAGTATGCCTATGATGGCTTATGATTCCATGGACAAGACTGGTGCTCAATTGATCATGCTTTAGGATCTAATGATCATTTTAGCATGGTTTCTTAACCAGTCTTTCAGGACAATCTAGATAGTTTCAATTTCTCAGATAGTTTCTTATGAAGCAGTTTCGTCTCGACTCCATGCATATGCTGACCTTCAGTGGGCCTCCTCTGTGATAACAAATTCTATTTCTAGTACCCAATTGCTTTCTCCGGCCTAGGGAGGCTCAGAAAGCTGCAGATGAAGCTAAAGCACGGTTTGGTCACATTGATGGAGATCACCTCACGCTTTTGAATGTATATCACGCGTACAAGCAAAACGGTGAGTTCATAATACACATAAGAACCAATTTCATCCTATGCAATGTAGCAATGTTTTCTGAAATTGACTTGCTTTGTGCAGGCGAGGATTCTTCATGGTGTTATGAGAATTTTATAAACCATAGGACTATGAAGGCCGCAGACAATGTGAGGCAGCAGCTTGTGCGCATCATGGCTAGGTTCAACATGAAGCTATGCAGCACAGATTTCAGCAGCCGAGATTATTACATCAACATCCGAAAAGCTATGCTTGCAGGGTACTTCATGCAGGTAGCTCATCTAGAGAGGACTGGACATTATCTGACAGTTAAGGACAATCAGGTACTTGTTTGTGCTTTCCTCGTATTCTCCACTTTTTTTTTTTTCTTCTAAATAATGAATTTCTTATTTATTGTATTGTAACTCCAGGTTGTTCATCTTCATCCATCAACCTGCCTGGATCATAAGCCTGAATGGGTCATATACAATGAGTATGTTTTGACCAGCAGGAATTTTATTCGTACAGTAATGGACATTAAGGGAGAGTGGTAAGTTCTTGGCATATTCAATTAGAATATTGTCGTATTTATCAGCTACAAGTCGTTGAAATGAGAGTTAATATTTCCTTAGAATCTGACTGCAGTGCACCATATCTTTTGCACTTTTCTGTCTTCTGTTGCTCACTTTACATATTTTTAGTTTTATAGTCTTGGTTATTAACTTGCTAAATATCTTTCAGTTATTCCTTTAACTGAAAATGAATAATTGGGAAAATTAAGAAGATAACTATGTTCAACTTTTCATTGTTGATCCCTTAAGTGAAATATGTCTAAATCTCTGTTACTTTTGTTTGATATTCAGGTTGATTGACATAGCCCCACACTATTATGATCTGAGCAATTTCCCCTCGTGCGAGGCGAAACGAATGTTGGAGAGATTGTACAACAACAGGGAGAGGGAGAAGGCTGATAGTAAAACTAGAAAGTAGAAACAAGCACACATTTCGTTTCTTCATCCTTGCTTGATCCAACCATCAGGATCGGTCAATGAACTAGCCATTCTCGTACCTTTGAAGAATTGCTTGCGGCTTGGAAAAAGTTGGCTGACTGAAGAAACTATAGATCTATTATTTTTGCACTATTCCTCAATGTCTACTCTAAGTTGGACATTTCTTTTCCGAGATTATTGAAGTATTTAAAATGTTATAACTATTTGTATTGCTTGTAGAACATGTATTGTGCTTGTAGTTGAACCCTGCAATTCAAATATTGATGCTGAGATTTGCTTGGAGTAGAATAGATAATGAATAAAATAAATTAAGAGATGATATTTTTAGTGCAATTCAAATAATTTACAAATATTTATGGATCGTATCAAATATTCATAATGGATTTGTTGGCAAGATATAAAGAATAGTTAATAAATAACATAACCTTAAGGAATGAAAATTCAACAATTTCACATTTTTAAAGAAATTTCACATTTGCTTGTGTTGTTTATCAACTGACAAGTTTGATGCAAAATATCATAAATTGGAAAAAAAAAAAAAAAACAGAAAGAAAGAAGGTGAATACTACGGTACAGTGAGTTAGACTTTGAAAATTTCAAATAAAGGGGTCATATTGAGAATTCGACCTTTCCTTTACCATTCACTACTTGTTAAACGGCATCGGGTAGGAGGAGAAGATCACCCACCTCCTCGGTTTGTGCCTTTTTTCTGCTCGAGAATGTTCTGGAAATGAACCTCCAAGTGCGGCTGATGGGGTCCTGTAAACCAGACATTTCATAGTGACCGAACCTCCAGTCCCTTTGGATGTAAGCTCGCTGAGTAGGTTCATCTAGGCCTCCTGTACGGTCCATTAGTCCATAAATTGTATGAAAAAAAATCAAAAATTATTTAATTACCTGCGTACATAAGTCCACGCCTGTCAACAGCACGGCAGAATGGTCGTGTCCTCTTTTCTTCAGCAGCGAGCTGGAGTTGGATCCACACGCGCATTCTGTCCGCCTTTGTTACCTGCCTTGTTTCCACCACCTGCATTTTATACTTCCTAATTGCATTAAACATAAAGAGTGTAATCCGAATGCAAAGGGATACAAATTTTTAAATAAAATTCTAAAAATTGCGACTTGTGTTACCTTTTTAAACAAGTAATACGAGGGACGCGGAAGACGTGCAAGGTTATTGGCACGATCAACTGCGACGAGACCAAATTTAGGACCATATCCATCAGCCCATTCCCAGTTGTCTGAAGTTGTCCAGAACAGATAACCAAGCACACGAACACCCTGCAGAAGCGCATTTAAATTCTTGAAAACACACACACACACACAAAGAAGAATTGCATTCACTAACGGTTATTTATAGGAGTGGGTATCGAGTGAATAACTGTACGCATGGCTGCATATACGGCCAGCAAATGCTCCAGTAAATATGGCTGCCGAATCAAATCAGTCTCATCAGAAACTCCATTTTCAGTGATAATGAATGGCAGATTTAAGTGCTTGTATCTCTCATGGAACATGAGGAGGATTCGGAATAAGCCATCGGGGTAGATACCCCGACCGGATTCACTGTATTCGTCATCGTCCACCAGCTTCAGACCAGGTCCCGAAATTACTTCCTGGTGAAAGTGAAAAGTGACAAATCCTGTATCTGTGTCTTTTCTTTTGCAGTAAATGATTTATGAGGGTGCAAACCTGTCCATAGTAGTTGATCCCTACGAAATCCAGCTGATCACAAATGCCATCCACGAAGCGAAAGACTGAGAGAGAATTAGCCAGTGCGACAGCAGCAACATCAAAGAGGCCATATGGTCGAGTAAAAGAGACATGGTGAGCGATACCGACATTTGGTTTGATAAGGTTCCTGCAAAACATGCCACGAATCAAGAAGTTGCGTGATAAAGTTATAGTTTGAAGTGTATATGCTGAGATTATGAAACTAATGAAATATATAAAAGTAAATGCAGCTTACATTACATAATAGTCTGTACGGTGGATACAATCATAGGCCTTCTCATGAGCAACAGAGATCCAATGCATTGCTTGCTTAAAAACACCAGTAGGAAATGTAGATGTGGCTGCTTCAATCATGTCAGGATTACCACCAGGCCAAACACCAGCACAGTAAGTTAATATTACAAAGATGTGAGGCTCATTAAATGTAACCCAATAGTCCACCAAATCAGCTACTCGATCAGCAACGATCCTGGTTGCCAAAAGTTAGGACACGTTTAGAATCTCATGGAACAACAGTTACATTCAACAAAAAGTTTCCCAATGGATAATGAAATGAAGTATTGGAGAAAGAACTATGATTTTTGACATTTCCACAAGATATTCTGTGGGAAATTCAGGTGAAGAATGCTCTTGAGACTTATAAAGTTGGTAGAGTTTACGAAGGATCACTTGGTAAATTGCAAGAAGTAGTCAACAGTTTTCTCTAATTTCCATCCTCCATATTCTCCAGCCCAAGGAGGAAGTGAGTGATGAAACAAAGTGAGCATAACCTTCATTCCATAAGAGCGAACTCTTCCAATGATCCATCGGTAGCGCTTCAATGCAGCAAAATTAACCTACACAAGAGCCTCTTCACTAAATCTTTTAGCTGAAAACTGAAGTATAACTTCAAAAGAAAAATTAATTTTCATAGGAAAAAAAATCCTTTGCAAATATTACCCTTATAATTAAAAAAGGAATCGCCAAATAAGTAATGATTGGATAATAAAGTGTTTTGAAAATATAATGCTTGGACGACTCAGACCTTCACACAAACTTTTAGAAGTCTCAATTCTGACAACCTTCACATAGAAAGTTAATCAACATTACAAGAAAAAAGAAGTCTCCCACAACTTACTGAATCATTAATTCCTTGTCTCGGTTCTCTTGGCATTATTCTTGCCCAATCTATTCCCATCCGGAAAACACTGATTCCAGTATTTTTGGCAAGCCTCAGCTCAATGTCAGGATCAGACCAAAATCGCAACCTCTCTTTCCTAAGACCAGAATAACTTGTTTGGCTCAATAAAAACTAAATAAGCCCAATTAATACAGCACAACAAAGAAAAAAGACACAATAAGAGATTTGGTTAAAGTTTATGAAATAGTTTGATGTAGGGTCAAAGGACAGTGCAGCCTATATTTACATAAATTTGTCAATGCTACAAGTTGACACATAAATTTTTCAAGTTTCCACTGATTGCAGCCTATATTTACAATCTATCACTTCTTCTAGCAGTCTGTGCAATAGACACATGAAACATAACAGTGAAAATCGTGAAATTATGAAATGACCAGTAATCCTAAATATTAGCAATTAGATGAGGAAATAATCTGTCTCTATATTTAAACAAATTAGTTTGACTAAATTTTCTAATTTGGAATTCTATACTAGATAAACTGAGTTGTATTACTGGTGTTAGTTTATTCAGTGTCAAGTTATCAGTTTTTTTCCTTTTATGTTTGCATCACTTGTTTTATCCTTCTCAAGAGATATTGTAATGTGTTTAAATGGAAATTTTGACTTGCAACATGCTACTATACATTTTGTATTTAGTGCATTAGTAAATGACTACAAAGGACGCTGTGATATGTTAAATGGAACGATTTGATCTATAAGATAAGAACTCAAATATTTGCATTAAGACACGGACAAAGGCAAGTATACACACGGGTGAGGCACATTATGCCAAGCAGCAACAGTGGGGTGGAATTCTGGGTCAGCATTCAACTGTTCTCCTTCTGAAAAATTTTCAAAGCCTCTGATCATAGCCTCTATAGCAATCTTAAGAGGCTTCTTAATGCCTAAGGCACCTGTCTTTTGATTTTCATCTCTAGCTAAAGAGCCTTGCTGAGAACCACTATCACTGGAAGAAGAAGCAAGTGAGGAATCCATTGGCTGCTTCTCAGTATGTGTTGCAATAGCAGGTGATTGTTCCTCTGCAAACTGAAGCCAAGCGTCATTGAGATTGTCCTCAACATGTGCCGGTGCTGTAGCCAACCCAAAGAAGAACTGCTCTGCTTCCACTGAAGAAGCAATCAGTTAACAAGCACATAAATGAGGGGGCAACTAGAAAGTAAAGAGCAACATCTTTTCTAATATTTTTGTACTTGATTCAGTTTGTTATCCTTCAAGGCTCTTGCAGTTGTTTTTAAGAAGAAAAGAGAAAGAAAGCCTGTCAATGTTATTAGAAAAAATGGGTATTGACATATTTGCTATTGGTTGTATTATAAATAAAGAACTAATAAGTTTATTAAAGGATGACTAAATTAATCATTTATGAAGTTGCATTGTAAAGCCTGTGTTGATACCATAAATTTGAAAAATGAAATTGTTCGACAGTACATACCCTATAATTAAGTTACCTCTTATTGAAATCAGCCCATAAATCCTTTCAACTGCAGTATTTGAAGTAATAATGTTTCTAACATCTCTACCTTCTTCACACGTAAATTTCCAAACAATCATATTGTACAACATATTATCATTATCCCACACATATCAATCTTCAAAAAGTGCTGAAGAAAAAAGTAGGACCTTGGGGCTGTAAAGATAACAATGGATGGACCAAATTTACAAATATACTTCCTGATTTCCTGAATCAAATTCTTCAAATAATTAAAGGTTCTACAAGACTAATAACCTGGAACCAGTACTCCTGATTGCAGCTAGTCCAACACTAAACAGCAGTCAACTAACAAAAGTAGAGAGAAATTGGATGATCAAAAGAATCTTCAAGTTTGAATTTGTGACAGCTAACTTTTCCTCCCCAAAATTGAACAAAATGAACTCCAGATGCAGAAGCTTCTACAACCCAGATATCTCAAAAAGGTGTTCGAGTCAGTTGACCAGTTGCTTGAACCAACTCCAGATAATCCGGTAAAATTAGATAAATTGGTTATTTGTCTGCATACTGTTATAGCCTTCACTTACATGCACACAGGATTTCTTAGTTTTGGAAATTCTTGCGTGCGACCTTACAAATCCTTTTCGCCATATCCAGAACTCTCCAAGTAGGATTAGTGTTTGCGTTTCCATTTTAACGTTCCACCAAAAATCTTGAAGCTACTTCAACACATTCCGGTCCGATTTCTCGATAGATATACAGGGATCAAGTATTGCAGATTGGCCCACGCGCGATCAATTCGAACAATAAAGAAATGATCACAGACAAACTCAAGCAGTGAATACGGGATTTAAGAACCCAAGAACACATTCCTAAAGATCTTGAACTAGAGAGCGACAAATAGAGTTAGGGTTCGAAGTGGTTACCTTCCGGGAGGAGGACGCTGAAATCAGCGAGGACATCGGCGGACTCGTCGATCGGGGAGCGAATGGGGCGGAGGTTCTTCGACCGGTAGCGAGAGAAGGCTAAGGCGCTGGCGGCGACGATGGTCACTACTAGGACTCCGGCGATCCTGCTGGCCGATACGACGAGCGCCAGCAGAACCATTTCCTTCTCGAAGGAGCGGGAAGGATAAGGGAGGTTGAGTGGAGTTGCAGTTACACTTCCGGGGATGGATATAAATAGTGAAACACGGGGTTTGGATTATGCAGACCGTCGGATCATCCCATCTTTCCATCCGACGGTAAAATAGAATAGGTAGCGCCGAGATGGACCCGAAAACTAATGCCACCGCGTATGATTCCTGGACCTTGTGGGACCCCAAGTGCGGTGGGACCTATTGTGCACGTGGCGACTCGTCAATGGTATCTATAGCTGGGACCCAGCTTTGAACCCTACGCGACGGTGCCGAATTAATTGAAGCGAGCACGCAACAAAAGATTAATTTTAGAGGGTGCCATGTAAGCCTTATGGCTTAGTGCGACTGCTTCTGTGGACCCCATGAGAAATTTATCTATTTATATAATAAAAAATTATTATTATTACCCACGTGCACTTAAAAAATTTACAGTGTTGAAAAATAAAAATTCTTCATTTTTAATTTATTACCATTTTACATCTTATTGAAAAGTATAAAAAAAAAGAGAAGTTTTTAAGGAAAACATGGACCACAGATCTACCGATCCTTTCACTATAGCTCAAAGAAAAATCCAAGAGAAATTTCAGTGCATTTAGTATCAATTCCATGCAATGGAAATGGGTGAAGAATCTTTCTACCACTCTATTATGCCTTCTCAAATACTCACAAATCATAGTCAAGATCATCTCCGAAACAGTTTGCCGGAAAACTCTCGAGACATGCCACCAGTGGGTAATCACCTGGAAAAACTGATAAGTAGATGGTTTATGACAAGTTAAAACCTTCCAATCTATTCAAAGAATTATGCAGTGAGAGCTGAAGCAGAGTTTCTTGAGTTCATAATTCAGAAGTCAGTCAAACAATATTCTGCCAAAATTTGATGACAACCAACATTTCAGAGGATGGCACGTAGGGAGGATTCACAGCGACCACATCAACCATGCCCGGGAAACGTTTTTGAAGACCAAATGCGATATCAGTAACAGTAATTTCAGCATGCAATCCATGAGCTTCAAGCGTTGCTTGAGTTGCTTCAGCTGCATCCTGATTAATGTCTGTGGCAAAGTAGTTAACTCCATTGCCCAGCTCACGGAGCATGATGGCCAAAGATGAGATTACATAGCCACTACCACGGCCCACCTCCATGCATAATCTTGGCTGATGGTGGATAAGGTTTTCCCTATCTACTAAGAGTGCATCAACCAAAGCAAATGAGTCATCACATGGCTCATACACCTCGGCATGGAAACGAACAAGTCTAATCTGTGCAGTTCTAGCTGACATCTTTGATGATACATGATAAACATAATATCACCTGTCTATTCTGTAAGAAAGTCCCATTACTTTTTTCGAAGTAATATTTTTTTTTCTAGTGTAATTTGTTAGGTAAGTTATGTAGAATTGAAAGTGTAAAAGGGGGTGAATAGTGCTTATGATTTTTTTACTTTTTTTAACGTAAAAGAAAACTATCGAGTTAAATGCAGCGGAAAAGAAATTAACTTAGCGAGGGAAGAGAAAGAGAAGACTAAAATACAAGAACACAATTAATTTTACTTAGTTCGGAGCCTGTGACGACTCCTACTCCAAGGATTTATAATTTAGTACAG